>CM042329.1:28705338-28775338 GCA_023566125.1 Zingel zingel | reverse complement strand
AGTTGAGACATCATGTAACAACCTGCTGGGATTTCTACAGCATTCACTTCACACCCACTAAGCTGCTCTCATGCCTGTTGTGATCTGTGTGTGTGTGTGTGTGTGTGTGTGTGTGTGTGTGTGTGTGTGTGTGTGTGTGTGTGTGTGTGTGTGTGTGTGTGTGTGTGTGTGTGTGTGTGTGTGTGTGTGTCAGCCCTAAAAAAAAGATCCTCCAGCGCTGTAGTATGGGAGAACAAACTACATCTCAAATTATACACAAAATCATTGTCGTTGATTATGAACTGATCAAAAAGACATGCAGGGTAATTGCTCTCATCATGCAAAACAAAAATTGTGATTGAGCTTCTACTGTACACATCTGGCTCCAAAACTCCACTGCAGCATCTGTAAAAGAATTGTTTTTCTCGTTTATGGGCATGAAAACAAAGCGGTGGTTTCATTAAATACACTATCAACGAAATACTTGGTTGTTGAAAAGTTTGAAGTTACATTCATAGACTTTATTGAGAGTCAAGGGCACTCGTCTTCCACGTGTCCCTGAGGTTTGCAGGTGCCTCAGGCTGTTGAAAAGGTCACTGCATTCGGTGTAATTCAGTCTTGGTGACGAGTTGGTAGCAAACATGTTTGCTACCAAGATAAGCTGGAGGATATACAGTATACACTTCACAATTCAGAGCTTGGAAAATCCATTAAAATATGTTTAATACACCTAGAAGGCAAATTCAGATACAAGCTTGAGACAATATAAGTTTTAGGTTAAAACTTCTCGCGACAAAAATTATGTCATTTGGACACCCGTGCATTTCCTATGACCATATCCTTGTAATGATGCTTAAGGAAGCCCTTCTCCGCCAATGTGATGGGAAAAATATCCTGTAAGTCATCATTGTAATGAATTAGTTTCTGAAAATAATGGCTTTTTATTTCAAAATAATGACTTAGTATCTCAAAATAATCTCAAAAATAATGACTAAATATCTCAAAATAATGACTTAGTATCTAAAAATAATGACTTAGTATCTCAAAATAATGACTAAATATCTCAACATAATCTCAAAAATAATGACTAAATATCTCAAAATAATGACTAAATATCTCAAAATAATCTAAAAAATAATGACTAAATATCTCAAAATAATGCCTAAATATCTCAAAATAATCTCAAAAATAATGACTTAGTATCTCAAAATAATGACTTAGTATCTTAGTATCTCAAAATAATGACTAAATATCTCAAATTAATCTAAAAAATAATGACTTAGTATCTCAAAATAATGACTTAGTATCTCAAAAATAATGACTTAGTATCTTTGTATCTCAAAATAATGACTTATTATTTCAAAATAAAGCAAAGTCATTATGTAGTATGATCTAAGTTGATAATATGATGATTTTGATTGTGCGAAATGTAGTTGCTGAGTCTGGCTCTTAAACCAAGATTTTAAGGGACGCAGTCAGTAATTAAAGATAATGACTAACATAGTGTCATTTACTGCAGCCCTCTCAGAGAGACACAGTTTTAGTTTAAGTCCAACAGTTTGGAGTATAGGCTGGGTTGCACTTCATATTTAAAGTACAAATGTATACTTCATGGGACTCTAAAATGCAACCAGATTACATCTTGTACAGGATGTAGAAAAACCACTCAGCAGATAAGAGGTGTAATAAACCTTAGATAGAGAAAGTAAACCCAACAATTGCACTGTGCAGGCTTTAATAGTTTTTATGCGTTGTTTATTTTTATTAATGGTATGTCACACGTCGTCCTCTATATGTGCCTCTACAACCTGATGTGTTTTGCAGGAACCTATTTGCTCACAAGGCCAAAGTGTTTTCCATCACAGCAAATATAGCAGTTTTATGGCATGATTTATATTAAAATACAAGCAACTTTTATTTTTTTTGAACTCACAGACACACTTTTCATTATATCCACTAATCTGAGCTATTTTAAAATATGCATACAGGCCTTCTCTGTTTAAAACACTCATTAAAACTATTTTGTGGCTCTTTGAAGCGATGTGCGTAGGACGTTTTATTTGGCTTGTGGGTGAATTTGCAGAGATGCCGGTCATTTAACAGGGTCCTGTAGACCTGAGAGGTCTGGCTGAATAGCAGAAGCCATTACTGGTGACGAAGCTTCATTAGGCTCCATCAAGTCAGATGCTCCCCATTGTGTCCTTTCTGGAAGTTATTTACATTATCTTTTAGTGGAGTGGGCTCTGAGATAATTAATGTCCACTTTGAGCAAATTAGCTTTCTGATGTGCTTTGCGGGGAGGAAGTATTCACATCTGCATGAGTTGCAGCTCTCTGGACAAAAATGTCTCGGTATAGCAGGAGTGCCACTTATGCTCGGTTGTGCTTTCAATGAGATTCATATTATAGGAGAAATCTGTTCCTTTTTTTTCACAAGTGTATTTATTTCTGCATACTTTCTCTGACAATAGTGGCCTCAATACAAAAAATTAGAGCCAAATCATTTTTAAATAAGACTAACTGTGTTTAGACCGAATGGAGGGAAATTCTAGACATTGATGTATAGATAGATAGATAGATAGATAGATAGATAGATAGATAGATAGATAGATCGATAGATAGAAAAGTAAACAGCAGGGTTTTTTTTAATAAACTTTACGGAACAAATGGAACTACATTGCATTCTGCGCCACGTGCATTAGCAAACTTTAAAGGTGCAGTAAGTGATGCTGTGCAAAGATGGATGATATTTGAACTCAACTGCCAAACAAATACAACCCCCCCCTTCATAAGCTCGCCCCCCAGATTCACGGACAGATAACTACTGGCCGGCACATTCAAATGCTGCCAAAAAGTGTATGGAATTAACATCACTTACTATATCTTTAAGTAACGTAGCTTCTGATTTTAACCCTAACCACAATCGTTTTCTACCAAATAGATTTTGTGCCTAACCCTAACCAAAATGCGACCGTATTACAACGTTAACGGCGTGTTGAACCCTCTGAGAACGAAAGACGCGTCTAAGCAATGTTTGACAAAACTTCTACTCAAAAAGCTTTATTTACAAAATTTCATTTCAGACAATTTTTTTTTGCTATTTTTATCGTATATTACACTACTTTATGTACCTAAAGACTTTGGTAAACTCATTTCAACACATAAGTTAAGGTTTGTTTTCAAAAGAGATTTGAGGAATTTCAAAAAAGCCAACATCAACGTTAAATTATCTCTTTACACATTGCTCTGGGACAGATTTGGGCATCAATATACGGAAAGCTGAGTTTGTTCTGAACATTTTGATATGAAACACATTGGGATCAGTTAAATGCAATTACCTTTAAAAAGGTAAATTCAAGAAGATATGTGAAAATGCCCTTAGATCTGAGAGGGTTAAAACCGCGACCGTTCTGTCATTTGGATATGAGGACAGAAAACGCTCTTGTGGGTCGTAACAGATGTTAGGAATGATACGATATCATCACGATACTTACGATACAATATTATTGCAATATATTCCAACTTCAATTTTTTCCCAATTTCAAATGATGTCCCCAAAAGGAAATTTTTTTAACATCTGTTTTATCTAAAAAGATATATTTCTCTGTTTGTTCATCTCACTTCAATTGTATTGCTGCAAAATGGGATTGTCAAGCAGACAAACGTCTGTGTATCGATACAGTATTGCCACGCAAAATATTGAGATTCCATTTTCCCCCCCACCCCTAGTAGGAATAATACCCATGGGAAATCATGTGTTTTATTAATTTGTACTGTCCCCTTTCATAAAATAAACTTAACTGAATAAACGACCTATATCGTCTTATGGTTTGGAGGACTTGTTGGTTTTCTTAAAGGTGTCCTCCGTCTAACATCTTCTAGACTAAAACCTAATAAATGTATTTGAAAAACAACCAAAACCAAAATGTATTAATCTGTTATTTTCAGATGACAATGCTTTATTTTTTTTATTAAAACTGAAACAGACACCAGATAACTGCACCATACATGCCGATGTAGACACTGATAAACAGCCCTCACATTCAGCAGAAATACATTGCATTTCTTATCACATGATAAACTGTCACGTCTTATGGATCGCCTCCCGGCACTACATTTTGATGCTGTGACTAATATAAAATATGGCAGAGGTAAGAAGACAGCAACCAGATCCAGGTTTGATCCTATCATTTTGAGTTTACAGGTGCCGTCGCCTTACATCAGTGCTGACGTGCAAGATGTGCAGAGCAAGAGGCCTGAAGGAATTATCTTTGTCCTAGTCTTGTATTGCCAGACCTTCCTCCGTGGCGCTGTGGAGGAGGGTCTGGCTAGTCCACACAGCATTCCAGGATGGGAGAAAAACATGCTCTGGTTTATTGGCATTTCTTTAAACCAATCACAATCATCATGGGCAGCGCTGAGCACCGGGCAGAGCCACGGGCAGAGCCACGGTGCCGCTGCAAGATAGCCTCAGGAAGGAACTTGTTTTGGTGGAACGTGTACATTCAAAAGTTGTTTTAGTCGAGCAACAGAAAACTCAGATTGGACAGATAGTCTAGCTAGCTGTCTGGATTTACCCTGCAGAGATCTGAGGAGCAGTTAACCATAGTCCTCAGAAATCCACCGGAGTTTAAAATTACAACACAAAGAAAGTGGAAGGTAACGGATCGGAGCAATCCCGGAAGTGGAACGTCTTGGATAAAGACTCTTTGTCCTGACATCCAGCTGCTTTGGTGGATAAGAAAAGTAAAAATCACAAACTCAGAGAGTCACTTTATACTTCATATATGTCACATATAACAGCAAAACAAGATGAATATGAATGTATGCAGGCAAGACAACAACAAAAAACCTCATTTGTGCAAGACAAAGCGATGCAAATTAAACTAATCACTGATGAATGTGATTGGGTTTCACATGCAGCATTTACTTGGCCGTGTATTGAATTATGTGTACCGTACATACAATTTTGAAAACACTTTCAGGCTATAAAATATTTATTGACCTTGATGGTTGATGGTTGGTCACTGGTTGTACTGGTTTAGATTTGGTTGTAGTTTTATTTGTGATGGTACTTGTTGCTCAGATTTTATTAGTGATTGATAATGTTTTTTTTTTATAGATGTCTGTATTTATTTATGTGGATTTTATTGCACTTGAACTTTATGATGGAATGAACTAATTTAAAAAAGGAACTAATTTAAATGATGTGATCTATGTATTCCATGTGCTTATTTTCAGTGCTCCACTTAATGTGGATTTCTTTTTGTTGTCTTTTGCTGTGCTGTGTGTTGGATTGTGTGATATCAATAAAGTTGAAGTTGTAGGCAGTAAAACAGCAGAGTTCTGCACTAAAAACAACAAGTAAGCCAAACTTATGATAAACTCAGATGGTTTGGCCTTTTTATAGAATTTGCAACATTTGGGAGAATGTATGGATGAAACCGACTGAAAGTGATAATGTGCAAATGTGTTTACTCAGACAGGTCTTTTGGTTTTAATACACATAAGGTGTCATGGTGTTACAGTAATTGTATAGTAGGTGTGATTAGAGAGTCACTAGATGGAACAAAAGCTGTAATGAACTGAGTCAAAGTCTGATCAAAGGTTTCCGTGACAATGAAGATGTGTTTGGATCTCCACCAAAACATATTGTAATGACTAGTCAATTGTATTCACAATTCATATTCACTTTTATGTAATGTAATCATTTAATTTAAAAAGGACCGTTTACAACATTCATTATAATGTTGCCATTTGATGTATTGTACCAGAGTTGAAGCTAAATGTAACAGACCTAAAGTTACTTATGTAAAGCTATTTTCATCGGCAGTCTCTTGGCAGGTCACAGTTAGAACAGAAACTCAAAACAGGAAATGTAATTACACATAGCAGTACATCACACACACACATACACACACCACAGTAAAACCCTGTGAGAGAAATAAATCAGATAAACATTACACTACTGTTGTAGGCATAGTAAGTGGTGAAAATCAAAAAGGCAATCCGGCAACTGAGCGAGCATAAATGAGTGTACAGTGAAGGTTAGATGGAGTATTTTTATTCAGACATCAAATGTCCTCATCAATTATATCAATTTTGCACTTTACGTCTGAACACTGCCCTCATCTGTAACATCGCATTTCTCTGAAAATTCAAAAACATTTAGAAATGTTCTCATAACTAACAGGGGAAATGTGAATATCACTGTGGTCAGAACAAATTGCACATTTCTCGGACTTTTTCTTCACTTCACAAATCCTTCACCAAAACAAGAAAGCTGATTTGAATGTACAGGAGAAAGGTCTGTGACAGCCTCATGACCTCAGACGTCATGTATGTGTGCACACATGACTATACAGACAAACACATCAAGTGTGAAAGCCTCCTTCTTGCATCAAAGTGTAACACAAGCTGTGTGTGTGTGTGTGTGTGTGTGTGTGTGTGTGTGTGTGTGTCTGTGTCTGTGTCTGTGGGGGTGGGTGGGTGTGTGTGGGTGTGTGTTTGTGTCTGTGTGTGTAAGACGGATTCAGTTCAGCCATGCATAATTCAGATTTAGGAGAACAAAGGCCTGCTTATGTCATAACAGGGTAAGCTACACATTCTTGCAAGGTGAGCAGAAGAGACTGAAATCCAGCATCCTGGTAAATAGGATGAGAGCGCATTCAGCATCTTCAGCTTTTATGCGTCTCCTACCTATTTTACACATGTATGTATCTAATAAACACACAAACATGAATACTAAGCATTCAATGTATTACTTCGTAGGAAATTATATTGGCTATAACTCAACAAGAATATCGCTTTGTTTCCTCTTTTTCGGTTTGTTTCATTTACCACCCAGCTGTTTTTTCTTCTTTTTTCCAGTTTACATTATTGTCTCCTATCAAAATGTGTCATCCCATTAACTCTGCTGCTGTGTGATTATTGACCAACATGAATCACTTTCTTTTGCATCTCATGTTTCTCTTCAGTTGTTTTCTTTATTGTGATCTGCCTCTTTTGTATTTTAGAGTCCCATGAGACAATCTCCATCTGTGTCACGTTTAGTCCAGTCATTTTAAGCCAAAATGGGGGTCAATCTAGGCCAAATTGCAACAGAAGCTAATTAAACTGATTTTGTATCCTCAATATGTCCTGAGTAAGGAAAAAATAACCCTGAAGAATCCCATTAGGGGAAAGTTTCGAAAAAGACCCAAACATAGCCTATTCATACGCCTATTCATTCTTTTTCTCACGTGAATAGGGTAACATTTTTACCTTATAGATATCACCATGAAAATTACTGAGTTGATTACTTACATCAAGACAAACAATAAATGTATTACAAGTTTTTTGAAATTGTTTGTTAACATGGGCAAACGGTGCATAATCTAATTACATATGTGCTAATTTGCATAAATACCACAACAGAGCTAAACATTGGGTACAGCCAGGTGAAAATGTCTTGTTGAATCTTACAGTAAAATACTTAATGTTAAGGTCTATTTGGAACCCATTTAGGCTACCCATGAGCATAAATACATAGAGGCAGGAAGAAGTACTTTAAACCCGCCTTCATTAATTATTATTGCAGAGATGTAAGATGTCAACAAGATTCAACAAGACATTTTCACCTGGCTATACCCAATGTTTAGATCTGTTGTGTTATTTATGCAAATTAGCACATACATAATTAGATTATGCACTGTTTGCCCATGTTAACAATTTCAAAAAACTTGTAATACATTTTTTGTTTGTCTTGATGTAAGTAATCAACTCAGTAATTTTCATGGTGATATCTAAAAGTTAAAATGTGTACCCTATTCACATGAGAAAAAGAATGAATAGGCGTATGAATAGGCTATGTTTAGGTCTTTTTCAAAACTTTCCCCTAAATGGATTCTTCGGGGCTTTTTTTCCTTACTCAGGACATATTGAGGATACAAAATCAGTTGAGTTTGCTTCTGTTGCAATTTGGCCTACCTTTTTTCAAAAAATGACTGGACTATTTGTTGTGTTTTCTCACTTCCTTCTACACTTAGGCGTCCTCTCTTTTTCATTTTCTGATCACAATACAGAATAACAAGACAAGTTGTAAAAAAGAAAGAAAGAAAAAAAGAGAAGACACAACACAGCTGAATGGAGCTGATCAAATCTTATCTACCGTACTTCTCATGCCCTCTGCTGGCCAGCTGAGAAGCCTGGAAAGGAATTACATCCTTTCCAATGGAGCCCTTTTCTTCTCTTTTTTTATCATTAGAACTATCACGCATCTATAGTGTTAAACCTTCTGATTAAACAAATAAAACGAATGCAACACAAACACAAAAAGTATCTGCCACATCATTTGATAAGAAGAGATAAAATCCTAATGCCTTATCTTTGTAAAGGAAAAAAAAGGTATAATAATAATAATAATAATAATAATAATAATAATAATAATAATAATAATAATAATGGGTGTACAGGGTTGTGTAGAAGGGCCTTGCATAGCAAATGTGCACATTTCAGGAAATTGCTGTTATTATCCTATAAAATAAAAAAATATAAAAATGTATATCATTCTGACATGCCACTCAACTGTGATTATCATCTACAGTTTAATTTACAGTACACATGACGGGAGAAAAGTACATGTCAGTGGACCATACGTTTAGACTCTCGTGTCAACTGTTCAGGGTCAACCATGAACTGTCGACCTCGATGGACAGGAAGTCCTAACGGTGCTCAGAAACATTTCTGTGGATATCTATGGGTTGTATTTGATATGCTCATCCATATTTTGTATGTAAAAATAAGACAGTACGTATCATATTTATTAATGGAGCAACGCAAGACAAGGCAGCTTTATTTCTGTAGCACTTTTCAACAACAAGGCAATTCAAAGAGTTTAAAACAGTTAAAAAACATCCATTAAAGTGAATATAAAAACAGCTGAAATAGAATAATATGGGTATGAAATACATGAATAAAAGTTACAGTGCAGTAAGAAATAAACAATTCCTGTCATCATCACCTGTTCTGTCTGTTACCCTCTGGGAGGCGCTACAGAGCACTGAAAGCTCACACCTCCAGACTGAAGGACAGTTTTTATCTGATTTAAGAGCCATCATTTAACTGAACAAAATCAAACATTTCCCCACCTGGGTGTCATGATCTATATGTGCAATAATATAACCTGTGCAATACTGTGTCCATGCTTTTACAATTGCTTGTTTATATATTTATTGACCGGGATGACTGTGCATGAGCGTATGTTGAAGTGTATGTTAGGATGTATGTTTATGAGTATTTATTTGCGTAATTATTACTTTTAGTACTTTAATATTTTGGAACAGCACAGCAAATGTCGTTGTACTCAAGCTTGTGCAATGACAATAAAGTCTATTATATTCTATTAAAAAAAATGGCAGCATCAAAAAGAAAAGTCTTCAGCCTTGTTTTAAAGAACTGAGAGTTGCAGCGGACCTGCAGTTAAAGTGTAATGCAACACAACATTGAAAAGCACAAGTAAAATTGTACTTAAAAACAGTTCTTTAGTAAATGAACTAACTAAGGAGTATATAAATAGGTAAATATCATAGCGTCAGTAAAACAACACACAGCTTCTATGCCATTAAAAAGAACATTTGTTTATGTCTGAGAATGTTAGAAACAAGACTTAGAGAGCTTAGAGCCATAGGCGTAATTTACAGGGGGAATGGGGGGGGGTTACAACTCCCCAATAATCACTCCCCACCCCTTAAAAAAAGCCTATTATAATTTCTTTTAAATGAATAAAGACATTTGCACCATAAATTGAAGCAGAAAAGGCACACATTTTTTCAGAAAAAAATCACAAGAATGCAAAAACATTAAATGTTTGACATTCAAAATTTCAATTTTGCTCAAAAGTGGAGATCTGTGTTGACAGTGAGCATAAAACACAACAATCTCTAGCTATATATAACATGTATAAACTGGGTCATGATCTGGACACACTGCAGGACAGGAACCATCTCCGTCATGCTCCAGCTGCATTATGAAAGCTCTTTGTTGACAATGTGTCTTTGTGTGTCTCGTAAAAAGCTTAGAAAGCAGCTTTTTGAGAAGAGATACGTTTATAACACCTCTTCATAATCATTCCCAGTTCTATGAATATATGCATATACCTCAAAAACACTTCACTACTGGTGGTTAACCTCAAAAAGGCAACTAATTGATGCACTCAGTGCCGTCATAGTGTTCTCTGCTGCTACACGGACAGATCCAAAATCTTGTTCATGAATTACAAAACCAGCCATTTTCCATTAAAGCAGGCCATTATTTCATCTGCCCATACGGCTGCACCCTGGACAAGACCTTTTCACAGATGTAAACATAAACATTCTAAATGGATCCAAGTTGATTTCCTGTTGCAGTGTAAGTGAATGGCATCAACTGACAGGAAGTTAACAAGGGGCCAGGCTGTTGCCTAGCAATGGAATTCCATTGAAAAGGTCTATATTGTCTGATGTTGATTTGAAATGCAGCCTTACAACTGAAACAAATCAGATCTCAAAATGAATGAAAATCAACACTTTTGATGCTTTTTTCAATGTTTTGTGTTTTGTGTTTTCAACACTATGTAACACTAACTTATTAACTTTAGTTTTACACTTACTTTTGGAATTTATGGTCAATAAACCTAATTTAAAGGAAATTATACCTACTTTTTGAGTTAGAAAAGCAGAAATTAGGAATTATTTAGACTGAAATTAAAGGAATGTATGTTGATGGATAATCACAGACTGGAATATGTCAACTTTTACTCAATACTATTTTTTTTTTTCAAATGCTATAAAATTGTAGCCTAACATGGCCATACTCAGATTCTAGTCAGAATGTGAACTTCCCGACCTTGAATGTAAGTTCGGCTGGCATCCAGGCTAATAAAATTGAATAAAACACCCCAAAATTAATAAAAGTAGTAAAGTAAAAGTACTTGCCAAAGAGCGTTGTGTGGAATCATCCATGATATTTGGGGTCATTAAAATTGATCATCGGTGTTTTGTGTGTGTGTGTGTGTGTGTGTGTGTGTGTGTGTGTGTGTGTGTGTGTGTGTGTGTGTGTGTGCTTGCGTGTGTATGGTAGTTTAATTATAAAATGCATCATATACTAAAAGTGGATATGTTTTGTACGGAAAATCCTAAATGTAGACTGCAATCTGCAAAGTATAGCTTTTTAATAAATATAGTTGCTTATATAAGTAGCATATTTACCTCTTAAATGTAGTGGAACTGAAGTATAAATTAGTGTAAATTGGAAATACTCAAGTATCATTACCTCAAATTCTTACTTTACTTGAGTAAATGTAGGTACTTTTCACCATTGCGGAATACTTTCCAGATTAGGAGTTTGTACCCAAAATACTTGCTGGTCTTATCAAATATGATACTTTATAATTTAGACTATACAGTAATACATAACTGGACCTGCTTCAAACATTAAAATCAAATCAGGGCCGGAAGTAACAAATTACATTTGCTCTCATTACTGTAACAAAATCGTTTTTTCTACTTTTTGAGTCATTTTAAAAATCAGTGGACTAGTACTTTTACTTGTACTTATTATTTTTATCTCAATAGGGTGTTGAGCATTGCTGTAAAACAAAACCAGAAAGATTGCATCTACCTTAATTAATCACTGATTTAACTCTTTTTTTGTTATTATTATTTGAAGAACAAAGTTACATCGTCAGCATAAATTATAAATTATGTTTAGATCAGGCGTGTGTGTGTGTGTGTGTGTGTGTGTGTGTGTGTGACGGAAAGGTGTGTCAAACATTGCTGGGTGACCATACAGATGTTTTTTTATGCTTGTGTTTTTTTAATGTGATCTGTTGACTGTTGGAGCAGACGATGCAAGGACATTTTCTCTGTGAACAGACATTATTGTTTTATCTTATATTATCTTCTGTACATACAAAAAAAGTCAATATCAGAGGTGCATATACAGAGAAAAATATGTAAAAAATAAATAAAGGTAATAGAAAATATAATTAAATCAAATGTATCATCAGTACATGACAAATGTATCAAACACATAATCAGTATTAATTGCCTTTTTATTTTTAATGTCTCTTAAAGTGTTGTCATATTGGTGCAGTTCTTGAAAAAGTGTTTAAAGTTTGGTTTGGAGTCCGCCCAATTCTTCTTGTGAATGTGGAATTTTTTCCCAATAACAAGATTAACTGTACAAAATAGACAATATCTTTGTCCATCTCATTGCCTTCAAAACAAATAATAATGTCTTTATCCTCAAGTTGAATTGATTGCCCAGTTTTCCTTCTTATAAGATGTTGAACATCAATCCAACTTTTTAGATTTTAGTAGCTGTTTTAGTAGCCATACAGTGAAAGAACAAATGACAGATTGTTTCTTATTGTAGTTCACAGAAAGTGCAAGAATATTCAATATCAAGTTTCAATCTCTTTAATGTCCTTTTTGCTGTCACTGATATAACTCTCCACCCTGCGGAGCAGGCTAAGTGACGCAAATCCAACAAACAATATTGACTCACGTCCCCAACAGGTGCGTGCTGGGTCTGGCTAACATGGCTAACATGCTAAATGCCACAAAAAAAGCCCGTTCACTTCACTGAGGAACTTTTACCTTCAGTGAGGAGTGTTTGTGGGTTATACTGGGACAGAGAGACTCAAGGGACTTTGGCAAAGGAAAAAAATTGAACCTGGAGCAAATTTGAGAGGACTTCGACTCACGTTCCGACAGGTGAGTCGATCATCTTGTGCAGAAACTGCAGTCTATCTTTTTGCTGTGATTTGTGTGTTTGTGGCTGCAGCTGCAATGGAGTTTATAGTGCATTGTCTGCTTTGCGATGTGTGTAGTCTATCTGCTGTTACTTCTGTAAGTAAGACGACCAAGGAAGGTGGTTGTATACTAATAGTTCTCTCTACTTTGTGCAAAGTGCCGTGAAGGCGCAAAGTTTTAGCTCAACTGGTAGAGCGTACGCCCCATAAACAGATGTCTTGCCTTCTGCGACGCGGGTTCGACTCCTACTTGAAACTTGACTTTTTGCTGCATGTCGTCCTCTCTCTCCCTCTTTTCCTTTTTGATCTTGAGCTGTGCTGTCAAAAATAAATGGAGTCTGACCATACCATCGTATACAATTAAGATGTAGGCTAATGCTGTCATGTTTACTCAGAATAACCTTCAGTTAACTGACTTATATATTTTTTAAACTTTTATCTTAGTGCATTTTTAGTAATGTCATTTTTGGGCTACTTGAGTAAACATTCTTTAAAGTAGCAGTAGGCCTACTGTTCCTTGAGGATAATATTGTAGCTTTCTTTTTAAAATGTCAGTATGTCAATAATAACAATTACTCTAAATAATAGGCTACACTAAACATTTAGCTGACAACGTACTTTGATGCAGGACTTTGACTTGTATTTAAAGTGTTTTTTTCTATACCTTTACTTAAAATATGATCTAAATAGGCTAGTTCACCCACCGCTGTTGTCATGTTGTTGCCGTACTGTGAGGACACTAGGGCCGCACGGACACCGAGCCTGCCGGACGGTGCAGTTTGAACCGAGAGGGTTTGGAAGTTCAGAGGCCGAAATCTAACTAACTATCCACCGCTAGGTACTTGTGGGACACCGCGTATCTCGGCAGCTATTAACGCGGTTATTAGATACAGTATTATGCATATGCAGACCTACGTTTAGTGTAAACAGTTTATGTTACTCGTTATTTAGATTTGATATTGAAGGACAAAACTCCGTGGCTTTAAGACATGAGTGGACTATCATCAGAGGAAAGTGCTTTATTTCCCAATGGACCACAAAAGGTAGGAGCTTACTGCAGTAAGCAAAGTGCTGCTTCGTCCTTTCTGTGGAAAAACTGCAATATACGCTTCTCATTGAACTTTAATAGGCCTACATATTTTCTAAACAGGTCTAATTCATTTTCGGAATCATTAACAAAAGCCTACACACCTAAACCACTGCCACACTTCTTGCCTTTAACTTACAACTCATTAAGGAGCACAGAAAAAGTAAAGAAAGTGGACGAGAGAGTGTGTAAGAGATGGCATGCACAAATACAACAGCCTATTTTAGAACCTAAATCAAAGAAAAGCTGTCCACCATTACTTTAAAAAAAAAAAGTAATGGTGAATTATTTTTTATCAGGTTGTCCCATCTTTATAGTCCTAATTGCTAAAAGTATATTTGCATTACTCTTTGTGTTCTGTGGACTGAGAAATATTTAAAGATATGCAACAACTCTAAAGCTCTATATAACTCTAGAAAAAAAGCACATTTGGAAAAGATTTATCAGCAGGTGGTTTAATGTGTGCGACTCCCATTATCAAGGTTAGTTAATATAGTTTGTTGTGTGGTCATAGTTTACATACTTGCTGAAATGTGTGGTTTGCCAAGACTAACCAACTAACATCTGGATGTTGAAGCGTAAAGCTATAGCTGTGATGGTGAACTCGGACATGTATGAGGATATTTTAGATACATTCGCCTGTACATTAAAGAGGGGCTTTAAAACAACCTGAGCACCAAATATCTGAGGCCTGCCACCAGGGGGCTGTCTGCAGTCTCAACAGGAGATCATTTAATAGTGCTGAAGTGTTAAATAAGATTTATTAGTGCTCTCAAATACAAATAACCACACAGACATAGTTTATACTTAAAGTGAAATGAGTGTTTATATCATTTAATTAAGTAAAAGTAGCAATATCATATTGTATCAACTCCAGTATAAGTAACATCCCTGCATGTTCCTTTAGTAAAAATATATTTAAGTGTTATTAGCAAAATATACTTGAAGTATCGAAAGTAAAAGTATACTCACTGTAGAAAATATGGCCCCTGCCAATGTTAAACTATAATATACCATATTGGACATTGGAGTATTTTTAGCCTTTTAATGTCGTAGTTGGTCGAGGTGGAGCTATTTCTTACGTTAAGTTGTATTAATCTAATGACTCATTCTTTAGGCAAATCACATGTTCTGTATGTAAGATCTCAATTTGTAAAGTAGTTATAGCTGTTATGTGATGCAGTAAAAAGTCCAATATTTCCCTCTGAAATGTAGTGCATTAGAAGCATAAAGTAGCAGAAAATGCAAATACTCAAGTAGTATAAAACTGGTATCTCAGAATTGTATTTGAGTGCATATTCTTAGTTCTTACTTTCCACTTCTGTGATCTTTCCCTCTTTCACGTTGTACACTGGAGTCATAGAAAGTTTTAAGACAACTTTTCCAGCTGTTATTTCCAAAGTATATGTCTCAGGGGATCCTCGGAGAGTCAATAAATCAACTCTCTATATTTATGTGGTTAAACTGTGGACGAAGTGATTCTGATAGTCTCCTCAGTGTCACTCACTGAAATGGTATGCTTTGCTAAGATCCCGACCTGCACACAAGCCAGGCCTGCAGTGTTGAATTCATTCTTTTTAACTTGTTTCAGTTCAAAATATTGCATAATAAGTGTTTAGTTAAACATGTGACACATAATGTCCTGACAGATGAACTGTGTCTATAGGGAGGCACGTTGATCCAGTGTTCCCTTTGATGTACAGGAGATATTTAACAGCTCTAAAATTAGATACAAGTTCATTCAAGCACCACTTTATAATAACTGATACTTTCTAAAGGGACTATACATTGTAACTAAGTTTATAAATAGTTAATACATCATTTTTTAATGCTTTATAGATCAGTAATAAGCAACAAAAAAAAATTGTCCACTTGGATTGACGATGTGAAAAAAAGCTTGTCGTGGCACTAGTCAAGGTGTATTTAAATGTTTTTGGCCACTTGAGGGCAGCAGAAACAACTTGTAAACATAACGCTGTCTTTAAAGTAATGCGGTGAATGTTTACGTATTTGCACTCTCAGCAGATACTGAGCAACAGTGGCATCCATTTGGAGTCGTGTTTGTGTTCACTAGATGAATGTCAGGCCAATATTTACTCTCTTTTAGCTCTGTTATTGTTTTGCACGAACTCCTATGAAAAAGATCTGACTCTTTAGCTGCTGAATGCTCCACTATGTTCACCAGCTAGGGGCTAACTGTGCTGTTTGGCGCTGAGCAGGTAGCGCACCGTGGATTTATCAGATCTTTTAGCTAAGAATTTGAATAAGATTCTCCACAGCGCTATGTCAGCGCTGCAGAAATGTCTGGTTGCACAAGTTATCATTCTGGTATCGGGGCAAATACCAGTTTGTATTTCTCTTGATTATATTGTGCTAAACCCTGGATGCAACAATGTTGACCATGCAGAATAGATAGCATAGATAATGGGAGAGGAGGAGCATTCCTGCCATCACATGCCGGATTGGGGCAATCTTTATACGTACATCCGGTAAAACAGACTAGCTGTAAATAGCTGCCTGATGAGATCGGTGAGACCAGAACAGTAAAGTTGTGGGCTGTAAAAACAAGTACAATGGGCTAAAAGATGCTAAAACACTGTGCGGAGCTGCAGAGTCAAGTCATTCTTTGAGTTCATTCTTTGTCATATATGATATTTAGCTGAATATCTTTGGGTTTTGGTCAGATAAAACAAGCAATTTGAAGACGTCTACTTAGGGTTCGTAAAATGGTAAAGCACCTCCGGTTAACCAAATGATTTAAGGGATACTTTGTGTAATCAGTACAGCCTGAGGGCCTGCCTCATTTATTTTGGTTGAATCGCACTAGAGTCCGTTTGCCCCGCTGGTGCGGTACATTGGGCAGGTGTGAATGCGGCAATCGCACTCGGGTGCGCGTCAAAAGAGACTTGCTTGATGAGGTGGTCTCGGTGCGCTTTCAAACAAATTCTAGAGCGGTTAGTTTGAACGTCATCCAACCTCGAACTGCACCAACTGTTTAGCCGCAAGTCTGAGCTTAACGGCTCCTGTAGTCAGGTGTGCTTTGCAAACTGTAGCCGCTTGCAGTTTTTCTCTTACAGAAATAGACTGCAGCCAAGCTCGCCGTCCGCCACTCGCATCTCCGTGGTCAAAGAGCCACCGCCAAAGTTGGAGATAGGTAAGAGATAAGATAAGTCTTAGTGGCAGAGCATACGTAGTTACATCGCTCGCAAAACAATGTCTGATTATTTAGATGAAATGAGCTGGTTTGACCATGGAGATGCAAGAAATATGCACTAGTCCACATGGGACCTTCTTCCTGTATTTACTTTCTTGCTCCCGCCAGACACATCCGACCAATAAGAGGAGTGAATGTTCTTGCGTGATTTGCAGTGGCGCATCTTGGTACGCTTGGATTTTTCCTGGTGTGAAACGCAAACCGGGCCAAGGGGAAATCGTTCCAAGTTTACAAACTCATCAGCTGATTCGGACCAAAGCAAACAAACTACCGGTGTAAAAACGCCCTTAGACTTACGTATTCTATGCCCTTGTGGGATCTGCTTTATTTTGTTTGTATATAATTTTCTAATTTCTTATATGTGCTGACATTTTATAGACCAAACAGTTAATCAAAGAATCGACTAAATATCTTCCTAACTGCATTGTCAAAGGTCAGATGTCAAAGATCACCCTGAGTCCTCCACGGCCATACACACACAAACACACACACACACACACACACACACACACACACACACACACACACACACACACACACACACACTTGGACTGCTGCACAAATTTGGCAAAACAAATTAGATTATCTAAGTATCTTTTTATCAATAAATCTAATTAAAATAGAAGCTAAAAGAGAAGGGTGGGAAGTGGTTTTTCATCGACCTTCCATTGCTTCTTTAATAGCATTCAGCCTGACCCCTGGAATCAGGGCACGGCCTCGGGGGAGGTATAGAGGGGTCATGACTCATGATGGACAGAAAGTAGTGATATAATGTTAGTGTGATGTAAAGAGAGAGGGTGGGGGAGGAGAGAGAGAGAGAGAGAGAGAGAGAGAGAGAGAGAGAGAGAGAGAGAGAGAGAGAGAGAGAGAGAGAGAGAGAGAGAGAGAGATGGACCGTAGCCAATGATCTGCAAGCAGAATAACTAAAGACAGAAGATATTTCATAAAACATGTCACAGAGGACGAGCGGAGAGACAAAGCCGGATAAAGAGGTTGTGAAGAGCTGCCGGGTGGTAGTCCATTTAGTCATTTGATTCATTAGTCCGGGTCATTTCATTGATGTGTGGTACAGGCCATCATCAGTGAGGTTTAGATTCAAGCCTGAAACACCTTTTGTCCTGAATATGATATCGAAATCCAAGATCCTGCAATAGAGCTAAGCCTGAGGACGAACCGGATTCACGACTCGCATGCACCCCCCTCCCTTAATGTACTCAAACGAAGGTGTGTGGAGGAAAGAGCGATTCGAGCGCGCAGCCGATGCCCGGAGAAAACGGCAGCCTGTGTGCAGGCAGCTGTGGACGACAGGAAGCTGGTGCCCCAAAGCGTCGGTGTTTATTGTCTGGGATCTGGCTCTGGAGGCGCGTCGCCGCTGAGGTATGGGCTGCGCTCCCAGTATCCACGTCTCTCAGAGCGGGGTGATCTACTGCCGAGACTCGGACGAATCCAACTCGCCGCACCAGACCACCACCATCTCCCAGGGCACCGCGGCCACGCTCCACGGGCTCTTCATCAAGAGCGATGCGGCCGAGACCATCCCCTCCGTCATCGCCTACCAGAGCCGCCACTCGCGCAACAACTCGTGCCGGGATCGCAAGGAGAACAGCGGGGGACACATTCGCATCGAGGCCGAGACGCAGACCAGCCACACCAGCGTCAAGGTACGGTTATATACTGTGTAGCCTATACAGCCGGGGAGCGTTTAATAACGGAACCAAACACGGTGATGCTGCTGTGTGACTGTGCCAGCAGCATCACCGGCTCGTGAGTGGAAATCACACGTGAGGAGGCCTGTCAGTTTGTTTGTTTGTGCGAGGCCCAAGCCTTCTGGTTGGTGCTTTTAATTAGTAATGACTTGAGTTCATTCAGTCTCCCCTCATTCACTGCCTTCACCAATCCCTCCCTGCAGCCACCAGTGTCAAACAGTGATGATCATTTAAATGCCTATACATCTGATATCACTGGCACGCACTATCACTGTGCTACTCTCATTGTTTCCCCAATGATGCATGCAATACATGACAGGTGGGCTAACAGGTTAACTACTCCTTTAATGCAAATGCTGTGCAGTTAGTCTTAGATCTGACCCATTTGACAGTAAACAATACAACAGATGCATGTCCACTTCTACCCTGGCAGCTCAAAAATGATAACCCTTTTACTGTAACCCTCTCCCCATTTAGTATTTATTAGCACTACATGGTTTATAACACACTATATTGTAGTTATCAGCAAATATAAGGGCATCTTAAACAATTCTAACTGCTCAAATGAAGACATTTGATATTATGATGACTACTATATTGCCATTGGTTGTCTGTTTATACATTCTGCTATGGGCGCTCACATGAGGAGTTGTAGTTGTTAACAAAAGTATTAATAAACACTTATATCTGCTTACAACTAAAGTGAAATACCAGCTAGCAATAACAACAAACCATTATATGTCAATCAATCAATCAATCAATTGTAGGAGGTAAAGTGTTTCCATCCAAACGTGTGAAGTATCTGATGATTTACAACTTTGACTTAAGTTTAATTACGCCTGCATCCACACGTGTTTTATAAAGAACAACTTTAACTCTACAAGTGTTGCTGGTGTGCTGAAGGTAAAGTTGTCCCAGAATTCCCTTTGCACTCTCAGCTCTCTCATGTGTGCTATAACAAAAGCCTGTTTACAGACTATTGTTTATTATCTCTAAGTGCAGCCCCAGGCAAAACGTTCCCAGAAACAGAATACATTGTCAGATGAGCAAATATGTGCATCCAATTTTTTTATTTGTTCTTAAGCAACAACGCAGAGAAAGTGTGCTTCAAAGGGCCAAGTGTCAAAGGATCATCTGTGGTTTGACAACTCTTAAATTCAGTTTACAACACAGGACAGTTTACGGCTCTGACAGCTCTGCTTCGAAGCTAAAAGTATACCAAACTAGCTGGGAGACATTGTCCAGTGTTGCACAGGAAACCCCGTGCATAATAAGCTATTAACATAAGAATGATGAAGCCATAAAGGGAAAAAAAATAAGTATGTTATTTAGTTAATAGCTCATTACATTCATCTTGGGAGATGCTACATGTAAAAGTCAAGTTTGACAAAAAAAAAGCATCTTAACTCAAGTTGCACTTACTTGCTTTTACCAAAAGTTCCAACCACATATTTGTGATGACAAATTAGCGGTCTGCATGATTAAAAAAAACTGTAAATAAGTGGACCTTGAGTTAAGATTTTTTATGGCTTGTCAAAAGTCAAGTTGTCATGGGAGATGCTCTTAACATAATAAACCAAATGAATAAGTAATAATAAGTTAGTGTGAAAATTAAGAATGATTATTGTCTGTCAGCTGCAGTTTTCATGTGGGGAATCAGAACCTCAGTACAAAGATCATAAGGTTGTGGAGTTGTGTACACGTCTTTTCATATCTTTTGTGAGCTTTTTACTTGTTGATGGATCCCTCTCATGAGAGAGCATGTGAACAGATACTTCTTCATATTTATGATCGAACCCCAGAGGATATAGCTGTGTTTTTTTTAAGAAGTAGTGTAGCAGATGATCTTGTCATCAGACTCTCGGAATAGATTAACCCATTCAGGCCTAGATTTACAAAATGAAATAGACATATTATATGATTGTTTTACCCTTTTCTGTACGATTTGACTTCGCCAAACTATACTTTTTGGATCTTATGGTTTAAAAAACTATCATCATTTGGTATTTTTAATAAATATTATGTAATTAATATACTTCTGGACTGAGCTTTTAGCCTTCAGAGGCCCTACCAGTCCCATGCTCTTTAATTCTCACATTTCATTAATTTATGATACTTGTCTCCTCTGACCCTAATATGGAATAAAATTGGCACAATATGAGTAACTGGATTGAATGAAAATATTTAGTCTAACAGGATGCTTCTCATCAGCAGCTGAAATTAATACCCCAATAATATTTAGGTCCAGCAATTGAATAGCTTTTATAGATTTGTGTCATTAGTTAAGGTTGTGTGTGTGTGTTTGTGTGTGCCCTGTTCCTAAGTTCTTCCTCAGTTCCCCTCTTTCTCCGAGGACTGAGAGAGTATCTAATTATTATTAAACCCATCTGGCATTCCCTGCAGGATTTGGATAATCCTGTTGACCACACTCCTGTGTGTGTGTGTGTGTGTGTGTGTGTGTGTGTGTGTGTGTGTGTGTGTGTGTGTGTGTGTGTGTGTGTGTGTGTGTGTGTGTGTGTGTGTGTGTGTGTGTGTGTGTGTGTGTGTGTGTGTGTGTGTGTGTGTGTGTATGCACAAGTCATGTGTTTACCCTCATGTCAGTACGGCCTGAATGATCACTTTCTTCATCGTCGCAACCACCTCTAGTTTAGACGCACAAAAGTTCAGTGATCATTAACAATATAGCTTCTGTGTTTTGAAAAAGAAATTAAAAAAAACGTATCCTCTCGAATTCCATCATACAAATTTATAAAACAACCTTTAATATATCCTTCTTTCACATGAAAAAGAACTGCTTCCAAAGCCCCTTTAGCCTGTTGTGCAAGTTAAGTTACCTAATATTTCAATAATTAGGCTACAAAGCCCAACAAACATTTTGCTAACCATAAATCAAATGTAAATGTACACATGCAAACGACACCCTTTGACCTCTTACGTCATGCAAGGGTTGTGTCCAATCAGTGGCTTCTTCTCTGAATTAGCAGCTGCAATAGCAGCATTTTCTAGTGGACATTTTTTTTTTCAGTATCCAACCTAAAAAACAACATATAAACATCGGCCGCTGTCATCGAATGGCGTCTCATTTGCCGTTCTATTTACCCATTCTATTTCTATGATATGTACATACCAAAACTGAGTGCGCGCAAAGCCCATAACCTTTGTGATGTACAGAGCAGTACAGACATCGCATTCTCTCAAGCACTTCCGTATTTATCCTCATCATACACTCAGATTATTGCACTTGTTTACACACATCAGTGGTATCGCGTAGGGTATGTGACGTAACTATTCCTCGTGCTGTTTGAGAGAACATGCACGTCCACATTAGGCCAGAAAAATCTGAAAACCTTATATTTTCCTTACAGTGTCTGTGTGTGAATAATCTTGGGGAAAATAACTTTTGGAAAGCATTGATGTACTGTGTGTCTTCTCACACAGTTGTGGGAGCAGTAATGTGAGGAAGACAACTATCTGTTGCTTCTAACCCTCCCTGTGAGCATCATTTTAAATGCCAGTGTTGAAAAAGAAATCCACAATCCTGTCATGCAGGCCTTTGTTTGCTGGAGCATGCTGAAGAATCTGCTATCACTGTTTAATAGTAGACAGTCTGACTGTAAATGGATGCATTTTGTGTGGAAGTTTGCATTGTTTGTCATCAGTAATGATGTTAATGGTTATTAAATTGCCATTTAGCCTAATTGCTTGTTATTTCAGATTTTTTTTTTTGCCAGTACGGAAGATTTTAAACTAGATACAGCTGTTAAAAATGACTTTCTTACAGTCAGTTTTACAGTTTTATCGTCCCCTTTGTACAGCAGCTAGGCAGTAACAGTTAAACTGGTCAACAGCGAGCATTTACGATTAAGAGATTTTGCCAGTGTTACTATTGTTTCAGCGTTTGAGTGTTGATTGATGGAGATCTTTACGAAAACAACGTCAAAGCAGTAACCTGAACGCACATTGTTTGGAGCAACATTTTCAGATAAAGCTGTTGAGTGTGGACACAGGCAGTCTGAGTTTTGGATGTAAGACGGGGGTGTGTGAGAACAGGAATGTCATCCCGGCTGTGAAGTGGAAAATAGTTTGACTGTTGGACCGGGACAACTGTTTACATGCGAAGAAGTTCCCGTAGGTGTGTGTTTGCATGCATGTTATCTCACTGGAGCATAGTTTGAATTTTTATCAAATGCAGTCAAGTTTCCATGCTCTTTTTTGGTAGTTTTGAAATGTAGTGCATCAGAATGATCAGTACCAGGGATGGTGGCACTTAAATGTTGGAGGGCAAGTGAGTCCTGCCCCTCAAACTGTGGATTTGATTTCTTGAGACGTATTCGGAAGCTGCAGATTTTTGGGAGGTTTCCAAACTAGATTCATGCAATGCAGTTGGGGGAATAACAGCCAATATCAAATTGGATAAATAAATATTAAAAGAGTCAAGCAGAATTGTATTCACCAGGATTAGCCTGGATACTCATTCAAAAATGAGTCGTAAGTGAGTGATTTGAAAGTATACGTCTTAAAAATACTTCTTTATTTTCTATGCCAGCCAGCAAGCTGATTTGCCATATTTGGACAAGAGCCCGAACAATACTGGATGTTTGACAATGCATTGTTTGAGAGTTTACATTTAGAACATTTGTGCGATTATTCACGAGTTAGCAATGGACAATCATGCAAATATTCTTGATTTAAACATTTTAATCGATTGACAGCCCTACATATAACATAATCAAACATTAGTATACCCTTTAAGTATACATTCAATTTGGTTATTTAAGAATTGTGACCAACATATGTCCCAAGTGAGACATTTTGCAGTTGTATAAATCCATCCTGGCGCCGCTAGGCTGCACTTGTAGCTGTAGCGGGGCTTTGAGCTAAATATTAATATCTGCATGCTAACGTGCTCACAATAATAATGCTAACACGCTGATGAGGAGCTGATATGTTTACCTTGTAATTAAGACACTGTTTCTGAATCACCACAAACATATCTTCAGCATGTTTGTAGTGAAATTTCTTGCTGCTTATTGGCCTATATGTTTTGTGAGGAACTTTGAGCAGTGTCGGTCACTTTTATTGGGTTAGCAGGCTAAACACAATCAGTGTACATTATCTAATAAAGCAGAGTAGAATGTGTTAGCACTGTACTGGAGCTTATTGGCACCATCCGTCCATCGTCATCCAATTATCCGGGATCGGGCCGCGGGGGCAGCAGCTCCAGCAGAGGACCCAAACTTCCCTTTCCCGAGCCACATTAACCAGCTCTGACTGGGGGATCCCGAAGCCTTCCCAGGCCAGGGTGGAGATATAATCTCTCCACTTAGTCCTGGGTCTTCCTGAGGCCTCCTCCCAGCTGGACGTGCCTTGACCACCTCCTTAGGGAGGCGCCCAGGGGTTCTGGCATCCACCTCTGCTGGCTCCTTTCGATGCAAAGGGAAAGTGGCTCTACTCCGAGTTCCTCACAGATTACTGAGCTCCTCAGCCTCATCTCTAAAGGCCAATTTATGCTTCTGCGTTAAATCGATGCCGTGGGTACGTACATAGGTACGGACCCTAAGCTGTAGCCTGACCTGCACCTCTCAAAAGATTTTGCGCAGCGACGCACACCGCAACAACTCTGATTGGTCCGCTTGGCTGTGGCTTGGTAGCGTTGCATTTCCCCCCTACTAATTTCTCCCTACTCATTTCCGTGTTCTCCTTTTCCATAAGCAACATGACATCAAGGAGAGGGTTAAATTTACTGCTACAGATTTTCGACCATGGCCACTTTGTTTCTCCCACTATGCCTCTCTAGAGTACTTGCCCCGGAGCTAATCACCGTCACTCTTCACTCACTCTACCACACACACACACACACACACACACACACACACACGCCTCTCTTAAAGAGATCGACGCACACACCAATGCACAAGTATAAACTTCAGGCCACTTACGTGGGCTACGGCGAAAGCTCTGCGTGGAGCAAAACCATAAATCCCGCTTAAGGGTGACGCCAGCCACTCTTCTAAGAAAACCCATTTCAGCCGTCTGTACCCGAGATCTAGTTCTTTCGGTCATAACTCAGCCTTCATGAGCATAGGTGAGAGTAGGAACGAAAATTGACCGGTGGATCGAGAGCTTTGTACCAGAATTTTAACTTATTGTCAACCGTGAATGTTAGAAGACATAATAAAAAAGAGGGATTGAATCTACTGATGTTACTATGTATAATAATGTTCTCTACAGTGTGCTATTATTGGTAGTGTGAACATCATGTTTGAAGGTTGCAGCCAGGAAGCCTGCTCACATGACAAAGTTGACACACTGCACAATATCAGTTGATCAGTATGAGCTTAGCGTGACTTCATGCTGTGGAAAGAGGGCTAAAGAAGGAAGATGCCAGTAGCAGGGTGCAGACTGAGGCTGACCTCAAATCCATCCAGGCCCTACAAAAGGCTGACTGCACCGCAGATAAGACGAGGCCTTGTTGCAAGGACTGTGATTCCTGCTGCGAACAATGATGAGTAATGCAATATGATAAAAGCTGACTGCTTGGTATTTATCTGGCATTATACAAAATAAATCAAATAACATTTCAGTGTGGTGTAGGACACAGATCAAAAGGACCTATTGCACAGGATCAGAATATTTAACCCCTGCATTGAAAGCCACAATGACATCATACTGTATCATTTCTGATTTTTAAACAGTTTGTTGAGGTTCAAAGTAAGAGCCACGCAGGGTCAAGTCTAGATGAGGAATACACCCATCTTTGTCACTTACTCAAAAATGATTAGACATTGGCCTGTAAGTGTACTGTTCTCCAGCCACAATGTAAACTTACTTGTCATCTGTATAATGTAACATCATTGTAAACAGTGAAAACACCTTCAAACGAATACATTTAAACACATAACTTTGTTGAGTTAATTGCATTCTGAAGAATAAACTGCAAAGAAATGGTGGAGCGGGCCTCCACAATGAAAGCAATGTTTAATCTGTATCCTAATGTGTATACAGTATAGGCAATGACATGATGTACCCAGTGAGTAATTAGAGGTTTATTTATACAGCACCTTTCAAAGCCAACGTTACTGAGTACTTCACAAAAACAATAGAATGAGCTGGATTGACTCCAGGAGGACGGCAGGTCCAGAACAAGAAAAACTTTAGAAAGTTAGCAATTAGTTGAACATCCAAGTCAGAGGTTTTACAAACAGAGTTAAAGTGGTGGTGCAGAGGGAGAGACGTGAGGCAAAGATACTGCTTAAGCTACATGCTGGTGTTCTGAAAACAATGGCAAGTTAGTTATTGTAGTTTGGCTGCTGATTTTGCCCGTGTAACAAAACCCTTTTTTAGTGGCAGCAGTGGCCGTCACACACAGCTCAGTCAAATCAAACACACAGACGTGATGCATACTGTATATTTTTTAGAGTCATTTTGACAAGGGTGTTTTCACATATACTCGTCTTTAAAGGAACCAAACTCAGTCCTCTTAAAGTGGACCAACAGAAAAGGGACTCAGTTCTTTGTGCATTCACATTGTCAGTTTACTTGAAACAGGACTCAGTTCTGTTTCTGGTCCACTTCAGCTCTGATGGGGTCTCAGGGCTAAAATACATTGACAAAAGGAGAAACGAACCTGAAGCGTGTTGTGTGCACAATTCATAGGTGAAGAGAACCGCAACGCGGACTTGAAGCAAACCATACTCAGACCACCTCCAAAGGAGGTTATGGGAAATGTAGTTCCAAAACAACCATTGCAGCTATATAGTAAAATACTTTTTATCAGTAGACCTGTCTCATCCATTGGAATAGAATTACTTTATTGTAATTAAGCCGTAATCATGATGGTGCATTCACACATACCAAACAGTGATCAAAAATAGAGAAAAAAATATAATATGTATATTAAAAAATATGAATCTGCTTTGACCTTTAAAATCTGTAAAACAGCTGGGATATTGCACATTTTCTGAGTTGTAGTGGCCCTATAATAGAAGTAATACACAAAGAGTATACAAAGGTGCCATTGGAATGTAAACATCCGTGCTGTGTTCTATCTATAACATATGAAGGTTGGAATGTAGCTGTAAGTATTGTAGTGCCGACAGTCGGTGTTGGTGTTTAGCACTGTTCAGTTCCCATGTGGCTCTGCGATGGAAACTGTTTGTCTGTGATTTAAAGGACCTGAAGCGTCTACCAGAGGGCAGCAGCACGTCAAACAGATGGTGTCCAGGGTCAACATTATTAATGCATCAAACTTGCACTACCGATGTACAGCATCTTACCAGGATTTATTATTGTAAATGTTTAGATACTACAGTTCTAGTTTCAGATTAGTTACATTGATTTTTATCATTAATGTTTAATTTATTGTTTATCTTTTTGAATGTTTTTGCAGTATGTTGTGCAATCTCTATATCAGATAACAGATATCTGCATATGAATACAACGGGACAAGATTTTGGTATCTCATGTGTAAGCGTGCTTTGGTTGCAGGCAGGTAAACAGTCCATTTATAGAACAAAAGAGGCGAAACGCATTGACCGAAATGCATTCTCGGAACCCATCGGCTATTGTCTGATGACGATGTAGCTTATTATTAGCTTTTTTATTTATTTATCTTGCTGTAGTCTCGCTTTGCCAGACCTTCCTCCACAGCACTGTGTTGGAGGGTCTGGCTAGTCCACACAGCATTCCAAGATGGGAAAGAAATGTGCTGTGGTTTGTTGGCATTTCTTTAAACCATTCACAATTGTCATGGCCGGCGTTAAGCTCTGCATGGAGCTGCTGCAAAATAGCCTCGGGAAGCAAACTAGTTTACTGTAACAGTGCGAATTACCATTGAGATTCATAAACTACTCCATCTTGCGTATTTTTTTTATGTGAATATACAGATTCAGAATTACTGAAAACAAAAATGCCAACTAATCTGTAACTGTCTTTGCAGTCTTTCTTTTTTCTCTCTCCTCCAACTTTCTATACACTTTCTGTCCTCTTTCCTGTCTTTCCCCGCCTGTCCCTGGGTTGTCTGAATCCTTATGAATGAAGCGTACAAGCAAACTTCAAACTCATTCTTTTCCACCTCCATCCATCTTGCTTCTACCATTCATCTGAACTGTGAGTCCCTTTGTCTGTTTACTCCTAAATCTCCCTTCATCTATTTCCCCTTCCTGTCTTTCCTTTAGGACTTTGTCACCTACTCTAAGAAGAGATGGTTTCCTACAGTATGACAGCTTCACCCAACACTTCCTCCATCATAGTCTTAACTCCACTGACTGATCTCTCTCCAAATTGTTCCTTTAGCAGTAATTACTGTATTGGCCCCATTTTCACTGCATTCTTCCTGTTCTGTTTCACATCTGGCTGTGTCGTCCTCAAGTTAAACACAGTTACTCATTTTCTCATGAAGCTCAACCCTCAATCCCGCTTTGACATCTTTGATATCTGTGCTTCTTGTTGGTACTGAAGCACTCAACAACGATTCAGTTCCCTCTTGTCTTTTTATCTCACAAGTATTTTGCCTTAAACACTGAACACCTAGATGCTGCTTGCCTCTCTCACTGGCTTGGTGGATCTCTGATTCAGCACTCCCTTGGGTCATTTCTTACTAGAGCAACTCCCTTGGGTCATCTCTTACTAGATTAACTCCCTTGGGTCATCTCTTACTAGATTAACTCCCTTGGGTCATCTCTCACTAGATTAACTCCCTTGGGTCATTTCTTACTAGATCAACTCCCTTGGGTCATCTCTTACTAGATTAACTCCCTTGGGTCATCTCTTACTAGATTAACTCCCTTGGGTCATCTCTCACTAGATTAACTCCCTTGGGTCATTTCTTACTAGATCAACTCCCTTGGGTCATCTCTTACTAGATTGACTCCCTTGGGTCATCTCTTACTGGATCGACTCCCTTGGGTCATCTCTTACTAGATTAACTCCCTTGGGTCATCTCTTACTGGATCGACTCCCTTGGGTCATCTCTTACTAGATTGACTCCCTTGGGTCATCTCTTACTGGATCGACTCCCTTGGGTCATCTCTTACTAGATTAACTCCCTTGGGTCATCTCTTACTGGATCGACTCCCTTGGGTCATCTCTTACTAGATTGACTCCCTTGGGTCATCTCTTACTAGATCGACTCCCTTGGGTCTTCTCTTTCTAGATTAACTCCCTTGGGTCATCTCTTACTGGATCGACTCCCTTGGGTCATCTCTTACTAGATCGACTCCCTTGGGTCTTCTCTTTCTAGATCAACTCCCTTGGGTCATCTCTTACTAGATTGACACCCTTGGGTCATCTTTTACTAAATTGACATCATTACTTCGCCCCGTTAGACTTCACCATAATCACAAATCGCTACATTTTTGCAGGGCAACCTAATAGAGGCACCCAAACTGTTATATGCTCCTGTAGCTCTTCGCTCAGAGCAAAATAAAATGTTTAAATGGACAACAAGTCTTCCAATTTAATTAAAATATAGTCTATATCCACGACGTTCCACTTCTGGGATTGCTCCAGTGCCGCAGGAAATGCCGCCGGATGCATGTGTTTTCGGCGATGTTCATTTCCTTCCGCTTTCTTTGTGTTGGAATTTTAAACTCCGGTGGATTTCTGAGGACTATGGTTAACTGCTCCTCAGATCTCTGCAGGGTAAATCCAGACAGCTAGCTAAACTATCTGTACAATCTGAATTTTTCTGTTGCACGACTAAAACAACTTTTGAACGTACACGTTCCACCAAAACAAGTTCCTTCCGGCTTAGCGCCGCCCATGACGATTGGTTTAAAGAAATTCCAATAAACCAGAGCATGTTTTTCTCCCATCATGGAATGCTATGGGGACTAGCCAGACTCTCCTCCGCAGCGCCTTGGCAGATGGTCTGGCAAAGCGAGACTAATGAAAATAAATTGCACGTAGAGCACGCATAGCAATTACCCTCCAACACATACAAACCTGTATACGTTTGCATTAACAGCATACAGACATCATAAACAGCCTTCATAGCTGCTTCCTGATAACCATGATGCATTTTGTTTATGGTAGCAACAAAAAAAATCTGGCAGGCCTATCTTTGATTTGGATTTTAAGGAAAAAGAAGATTTCTGCACAGACGTCGAGACATATTACTGGGCACATTCAATCAGCTTCTTCAGTGATGGGTTCTAAAGGAACGGACACTTTCAGTTAGTTTTTGTTATTTTACTTTTTTTTCCTCTTAACTTTGACATCCAACAATGCTCACTTTGCATCTGCTCATTCAATCTGAAAGTCTGTGTGTGTGTGTGTGTGTGTGTGTGTGTGTGTGTGTGTGTGTGTGTGTGTGTGTGTGTGTGTGTGTGTGTGTGTGTGTGTGTGTGTGCTTCAACGGTTATTCAATCTTTTAAAATGGCCTAATGTTTTACATAATATATATAAAGATAACATGAACACTACACAAAAAAATGACCTTAAATGTGAATTAACTAAATCAGCATCACTGCCAAACATGTGGGTCATATTAAGTCACATGCCAATCACCAGTATTAGTCAACCTTAAATATCCTGAACTTGCTGTCATGGTGAGTGCAGTGCAGTTTGTGTTCCAACACTATTGCTCACAAATGCTGCAATTTCTTAGTATTATATTGCTCTATTGAAGCAATGTAGATGCATGTTACCCAGATGCATGTTAGTGGCGGGTTAAGGTTTATCCACCTTTCAGCCTAATTACCACTGACAAATAATACTGACGTTAGGTTGAGTCACCATCCCGGGTTTACCTCACTGCTTTAGTCACACAGCGGCTTAAGTAGAGTTTGTGCGTCGCAAGCGTTATCATGAAGCTCGGGCCTCTAGTAGAATTACCTGAAATCCTCTCCCCCCCCCTTTCTTTCTGTTTTTGTGGATGCCTCATGGATGTTTGTCTTCAGCTGGAAGGAGAAGTTAATCTCGAACATTCCCCATTGGGTTATGAGTGTGTGTTTACGAACACGTCGGCGGCAAAAACCAGATGTTCTAACAAAGATTGTTCAATAAAAATAAAAAAAATAACTTACTCACTCTAAAATAGCCCTGATGGTTAATTCCTGGGTATGACACACAGAGATGAAGTGGTGTCTACTATGAGACGGTACAACGCTGAATCATTGTGTGTTTTAAAGTGTGCTGTAAGCATGTGTTTGCGTACGTATGCTCAAAGCACGGGGTTAAGATGCCGGCTGAAGCTGCCCAGGCAGGGAGCGTAAAACACTCACATCCATACAGCTCAGACGCTCCTGCAGTGGGATTATGCAAGTAAACCTGTGAGTTCAATTTGCAGGTGGCTGCTAATACCTTCTAAAAGAGGTTTGCAGTGGATCGCTCCACTACATGTTTTATATCTACGTCTAAAGTGTAAGAAAAGGCGATCACAAAATCTGTGTTAAAGAACCCAGATAGTTGTCGTATTAGGAGGCTGTTTCTGTTTTACAAGGAAATACTTGTGTTATTGCTGCATGGACTCCTAAAACAAAGAGGGAGGTAAGAGAGAAGATTAAAGGTGGTGAAGTGCAACAGGGACAGACAGGTCGTGCAAGAAAAAAAATGGTAAAATGGTAAGAAGTGTTCACAGCTTCTTTTGCTTTGTGTGTGTTATGTGTTTGGTTTGTGACAGTTATTCACACGCCGTCTCATCTGTTGCCTGCAGGTTTCATCTACAGAAGAATGTGTCGGACCTATGAGACTGACTCAAGAGCCCATTCAGGTAAGAAACAGACATCTGGGATCATGTCACTTTTGTCATGTTTTGGCAGACCTGATGTTCAAACACAAGAAGCTGGTTTTTGTATTGCTTGATGAACTGCATTTGACCAGGTTGACTTTCCTTGACATATTTCCATGTATATAATGCTGCAACCTTTATTATACCGATAACGATTAATAATGCAGATTATTTGAATGATTAACCAATTAATCTATTAGTATATGAAACGCCAAAAAAATTGTCAAATTCCCATTACAACTTTGCAGAGCTGAAATGTCTGGGAATGTCTTCAAATGGCTTTGTTTTTACATTGATATGTAACAATGAAAAGCAGTACTCCCTCTCATTTGAGAGGCTGGAATCAAAGAATATTTGGCATTTTCCACTATTTTTGCTTGAAAAATGACTGGAACAATTAATTGATTATCAACATACAGGAGCTGTCGATTATTTCTCTGTCAATCAACTAATTGTTTCAGCTCTACATGAATAATAATGATGATTTTAGTTACTTCCCTAGTTTTGTATGCTTTGTTTTCTTCAGTTCAATAGAAATGTAGCACTCAATACGCAGCTATAGGAATAAAACAATCCCCAACATTTGAATGGAAATAGGATTTGAAAATGTTATCAGTGTTATCAGTCCTACTCTCCAGTTGTTTATACAGGATTTAGTTAGATACACTTTGCCATTTAAACAAGGGAGTGACCAATAAGACTGTTTGTACTCTTGTGCTATGTTCGGGTCACATTGGGAAATATGAGCTTTCTATTGGGAAACATTAACTTTCTAGTGGTAACTCACCTCCTATCTTGTTTTGCAGGATGATGTTTACATAAGATAATAATACAAACTTAAAGGAAAGGTGCCCATATGAAATCTGAAACAGGTTTTACTTGTTCATACTGGACATTAAGAGAGCCTTTCATAATGTGATTCCAGTATATGTGATGCGGGACAAAAAAAAAGTCTTTGTTCTGTGCAAAAAAATGTATTCAAAAGTTTCAAAAGTTTATGTGAGGCTTCAAGAGGATATCTCCCAAAGTTAGTCTTTAAGTACAAAATATCCTCTTGAAAAACAGTGAACCTATGCTTTGAATAATATCTCCCCTAGTTTGTTTCGTGAATTAAAATGTATAAATACTAGGGCTGGGTATCGCCACTGATTTCCTGATACGATTGACTTAATGTTGATTTTGGGATATTTCAGTTGGAAAACCAATTTTCCTTGAATATGAAAGAGATTCTACAGTTGTACAAGGTTCCCTCTGACCTGGTGCATTATTAAAAGTAAGTGCTCATATTACGCTGTTTGGGTTTTTCCCTTTCCTCTATTGTGTTATATATCTTTATTTGCATGTAATAGGTTAACAAAGTAAAAAAGCCCAAAGTCCTCCCCAAAGGGACTTACCATCTCCAACAGAAAACACTGTTCACAAACTGCTCCAAACAGCTCTATTGTAGTCCAGCCTTTACTTCAGAGACAAACGTGGTCACTTTGTAACACACGTTATAATGCTCGCCCAGCTGGTAGCATGGCACACCCTCATACTCTGTTTCTGACTGGCTAGTAGTCCTTATCTAGCTACTGTCAGGGCACACCCTCATACTCTGCTTCTGACTGGCTAGTAGTCCTTACCTAGCTACTGTCAGGGCACGCCCTCATACTCTGCTTCTGACTGGCTAGTAGTCCTTACCTAGCTACTGTCAGGGCACGCCCTCATACTCTGCTTCTGACTGGCTAGTAGTCCTTACCTAGGTACTGCGCATGTGCAACTCCCAACAAAGATGGAACAGAAGTGAGATGCCTCACTCTGTAGCTAAAACAGAGAGATCAACACACAGGGTGAAAAGAGGAGCTGCAGCACTGTGCAGTACAACAACAATATGGTGTTTTTAGAAAATGAAACCATGTAAAGCTATTCTGGTACAACCTCTAAATACAATTATGAACCTGAAAATGAGCATAATATGGGCACTTTAAGAATTGACCCCAAAGCAGTTACATTAATACACTTTTTATTTAACATAAACACACTACAGCAGTCAACACATTAAAGTGCAGCTCTACAGTACAGACGCTACAGTCTAGAGTACTGAGCGACATTTCATTCAGATATCTTGAGGTGAGATGTCAAGGGACCCTTCTTAAAATGACCATGCCAGTTTTTCTCTCGCCAAAATGTAGCCTTCTGTCTTTTGAGTGTTTTTTAACCCCCCTCTTCCCAACAAGCTAGCATGACAGTTGGTACCAATTGATTCTTTAGGTCTTCTAGTTTCATACGATAAAGACAGAGATCCATTCTGGATTTTAAGAACCGATACTGGATCATTCAATTGAAAATCGATTTGAATCTGAAGATTGGAAAATGGCCCAAAATGGAAATTGACAGTATATGCCATATTACACTGTATGACCTATTTGCTAAGCTGAGCATACGTTCATTAACTTTACAATCATAACTTTGAGAGGATATTGTATTTGTTGCCTACAGACACCTTGTTTATACTCTGTGGTGTCAGTCCTGCTGGGATCTCGCTCTCAGGTTCTTGGCTATGTTGCAAGGTTAGGTAGGGCTGAGTCAGGGATTGTCTGCGCTCATCCTCTGGTTAAGGATTAGGCCATGTGCTAGTCAGATTTATCCTTATGTAAGTTCCTGGAGGTCACCAGCTGCTTGACATGCATATACCACAAAGCACTCCTCTGTTCTGCCAGTTCCTACCTTAGGAATCAGCTACTTTAATTAGGTGCTTTGATTTAGGGCTGCACAATTAATAGCAATTTTATCCAAAATCGCAATATGGACTACTGTAATATCCAAATCGTGGAGGAGGGTGGGGGGCAATATTGCAGGGGGGGGGGCACAATATTTGTTAAAGCAAAATATTAGTGGTGGGGGAAATAGTCGATACAGCATAGTATTGCTATATTTTCCGTGGCAATACTGCATCGATACACAAACGCCAAGTATCGATCTTTTATTATATACGTGTTTGTCAGTTTGTCTGCTTGACAATCCCATTTTGCAGCAATAAAATTGAAGTGAGATGATCAAACAGAGAAATGTATCTTTTTAGATAAAACAGATGTTGACAAAGTTTCCATTTGGGGATATCATTGGAAAAAAGGTGATACACTGCAATATATCGCAGAATATTGCAATATGTATCAAATCGCAATCATATCGTATGGTGACATAAGTATCGCAATGATATCATATCGTGAGTCCTCTGGTGATTGAATGAAGTGCGGCTACAGAGACGTCCCAGCCTACCTTTGTTTTGTACAGATCTTTGCAAAAATCACACTATAATCATTTTTATTTTTTATTTTTAAAATATTTTTCAATGAGCCCTACTTTGATTTAATTTAGGTTAGAGCTGTACTGGTTTGATCGATCTCCAAGGGTTTCTGAGTTTAGCTCCTTTACAACTCCAGCGCAGTGATGTGAGAGGCCTGGCATGCCACTCATGTTCAGTATCCTTCTCTATCCCTTCACCCTTCTCCTCCTCCTTATCCACCCTGCCAAATAACATCGCACCAGGAATATGTGGCAGCGTGCCGGCAGTTGGAGGGACCAGGGTCTTTATTAAAAAAAGCCTTCTAAGACCTCGTCTCATGCCCCATAAAGCCCTTAAACAGCTCTCCTAAAGTTGTACCTCCAGCCTTCTGCCGGATCCATGACCTAACCCGCCCGCTCTCCTGCTTCACTCCTTCCACTGGAACGGAGAGATGAAAAGAGAGAGATAAAATGCTCTGCAGGAGAGAGTTATATATAGTAAGTTTTCCTTGACATTTACTGTTACTGTCTCACAGCCCTGGAGAGTTTCAAGCTCTCCAGATACCTCCTCCTTCAGCTTATCTGATGATTCATGTGTTTCGCTCATTGCACGGATAAGTGAAGGTAAAGTAACTCACATGTGTGTCATTAAATTTCACGAACGTGTAGCTGAAGCGTTCATGTATCTTGTTTGAAAAAAAATCGCAAAGTTTTGTCATTCTGCGACTTTAACCTTTTTAGTATCCACAGTTTTTCCTGCAGGATGCAAACACTATATAGAAAGGTTACATGAATATGAACATGAAACTATTAGTCAATTAATTAATTAGCAGAGATACTGAAAATGAATAAAACAACTACTACAAGAAAATAATCAGAAGATTAATCGATAATAAAAAAGAATCTATTGATGCAGCCTAAAGTACTTCACGGCAGAGTAAACAACTTCGAAGCATTCTGGCAGTCTGTACTAAATCCTTGAATACTTTATGTCCAAAATCCTGCAACGGTCTAACCATCCAAAGGAGGAATGGGTGTTGAAGGGAAAACAGCTTGATTTATAGCCTGTACAGTATGAGTGTAGCAAAACTCATCTGGGCTTTTATAAAATATTTTAGCTTTAAAGTTCATTCTTGAACTTGACAAAAAATTCTTAACTCCAGGTCCACTCACTAGCTTTCACTGAGGTTTCAAATAGCGTTGTAACTAACGATTATTTTTATTATCAATAAACTTTAAGATTATCTTCTAGATCAGGGGTCTGCAACCTGCGGCACCGGAGCCACATGCAGCTCTTTAGCCCCTCTCCAATGGCTCCCTGGCTTTGACAAAAACATTATGTGGAAATAAATAACGGCTATTTCTTTTTACATTTTAGTTTTAAACTATCATTGTTGTATGTTACTCTTACATTCTCTAATTGTGAAAATATAAACTGAATAAAAAGAAAAAAACATTTTAAAATGTCATGACGTCAAGTCACTAACGGCTTGGTGCCTTTTTTTTTTTTGCCGAACGGACCGAATCTTCAGTGGCCAGTCTAGCTAGGCTAGAAATGGATTCCACATTAAAAAAAGAAAAATATCGGATTGAAAAAGGGAATTTAATGAATGGAGGGTTATGCCCTGCTATGCCCTGCACTGCCCTGCTATGCCCTGCACTGCCCTGCTACGCCCTGCACTGCCCTGTTATGCCCTGCTACACCCTGCTACGTCCTGCAGTGCCCCGCTACGTTCTGCTACACCCTGTAATGCTCTGCTGCGCCCTGCTACGCCCTGTACTGCCCTGTTATGCCCTGCTACGCCCTGCACTGCCGTTATGCCCTGCAGTGCCCTGCTACGCCACCGCTATGCCCTGCTACGCCCTGCAGTGCCCCGCTATGCCCTGCTACACCCTGCTACGTCCTGCTACACCCTGTAATGCCCTGCTATGCCCTGCAGTGCCTTGCTACACTCTGCTATGCCCTGCTACGCCCTGCACTGCCCTTTTATGCCCTGCTACACCCTGCAGTGCCCCACTATGCCCCGCTATGCCCTGCAGTGCCTTGCTACACCCCGTTACACCCTGCTACATTCTGCTACACCCTGTAATGCCCTGCTATGCCCTGCTACACCCTGCAGTGCCCCGCTACGTCCCGCTATGCCATGCTACGCCCTGCAGTGCCCTGCTACGCCCCGCTACACCCTGCTACGTCCTGCTACACCCTGTAATGCCCTGCAGTGCCCTGCTACGCCATGAACTACTACAACTACTATTTCTAGTCATCATACGCCCAACTGGCACCGTCAGACAACCGCCCACCAAGAGCCTGGGTCTGTCCGAGGTTTCTCCCTAAAAGGAAGTTTTGAACTGGATAAAATCCCCCCAAAATGGAAGGCTGTAATGAGTTTAGCAGTTTAACTCATTAAAGCCTAAAGTTTAGTTAGATTTTCTGTTTTTTTAGTCAAAAAAGGCTCTTTTGATAGTTAAGGTTGCTGACCCCTATTCTAGATTAATTATTGGTTCTCTATAAAATTCCACAAATAGTGAAAATTACAGTTTCCTAAAGCTCATGTTAACATATTCCAAACTGCTTGTTTTAATCAATGACCTTTTTTTTGTTTTTTGCTTAAAAAATTTCATCAATGATGAATCAAATGATTCATCAATTATCAAAGTGGTTGCTGATTAATTTTTTTCGATAACACCTTTTGGACCTTGAGTTACATTATAATTCTTTTTAACATGTTATGCAACATACATGTTAAAAATGTACAAATTACACAATAAAGAAAGCAAATTGTGTCCAAAGTTTTCTTAATGTTTCAAAATTACTCCAAAGTTCTTTCACAACAGAATGTCATATTGACAGGTGGATTACTGTATATAAATTAAGCTTACACTTTTCACACATTTTATTCATATTTCATACAAAATGCCCTGAAGGTACAGTGTGTTACACAACAACATGAAAACCTAAATCCTGACACAGGATCTCCTCTGTCATATAGTCTCTGACACGCTCGGATGTTACGCTCCCTCAGATAAAGTGTTCAAAGCCAGTTAGCCGAATGACGCCTCTCTGTGTTTGGGAATCTCCCGACGTCAGATGGCATCTGGCCTGGGTGTACAAACAGGGCGGATTAACCTCTGAACTCTGAAAATGTGAGTGAGCTCGCAGCAGCACTCAGGGAGAAGTCTCTGTGCCAACTAATTGTACGTGTTTTCATACACAGCCTGAAGCCAACAAGTGACTGTGTTGTCTGTGCAGCTAAATACATGTACACTAAAGTTTAAAATCACCTGTTATATTGATATCTTTCCTTCAATAATGGCTCTTTTAACAGAGAAAAAAAACAGTTTTATTTAGACATGAAGTGTATTATTTCCATTTGAAATAGTTTTGGCCCCAAAAGGAGAAGAATTGATTAAAACTTCTATTTAGTTCCCACAGTGTTGCATGACAGAAGAATACTGTTGGAACTATTTCTTCCCCCAAATACCTTTACCCAAATATTTATATTGTGAACTTTGAAGAGGAGCTTTGCTAAAGCAACACGTTGCCTGTTAATTCCTGCTTGTTATCATCTGCATCATTGTGCACTTGACACTGAAACAGGAAGTGGTTCCCATTTAAATCTGCACACATGTTGATGCTAAGCTTCCAGTTTCTTTAACCAATGACTGCTGAGTTCTTCTCTTCTCATTCAGCTGTTGCTCAGAGGGATCTTTGTCTCGTTCTGCCCTTTCAATTGTCAGTCTGGGTGAACCATTGTACAGCGTTTTGTTCTCCATGAACGAAACAAAACTACATATATTTGTAAAGAGGACTTTCTACAACCTGAAAGCATCCAAGAAGATTCAGAAATATAGAGTATTCCTTTCAGACAGCTGACTGGACACAATAAAGAGTTCCTGGCAGAAGATTCCAAACTTTTGAATGGTAGTGTAAGTTAAAATGATGTATTTGCTTCAGGTAATTGTGCAAACGTACATTCATTTATGTATCATAAACAGTGAGTTACATCCAGTGAAGTGTGTGTCTAAGACAGACGTGATGGAGTGCAGCCATGTTTTTAAATGTGTTTGACTGTGTGCACATCAGTTGGGGTGTTAAGACCAACGGCGCCTCCTACCAGGCTCATTGCTGGTGACTTATTTGGGTGGCAGGTCAGAGAACTGTGCAGCCGGCACCGTCCCAGGGTGGACTGGGTGCTGTGTGTGTGGAATTTCACATGTTAGCATCATGGTTACACAAAGCAGTGCCATGGTTACACAAGCCATCACAGGATCAAAGACTGTGGACTTTCACAAGCACTCACCAATACTAGCTCATTTTCTCCCTCTGCCCGCTTCTTCTTTTACATCTTCTTCTTCTGCCATTCTCACCTGTTCTTTTCTATATTCCAGTCTGTGCTATCTCCAGGTGTGGAGGACTTCATATATAGAAACACTGTCCTGTTCCTGATTTTAAAACGGCTAGCGCAGTCCCCGGTCAAAACGTGCCTGTTTAGAACGGGGTCGATTGCTTGGCCTGTGGTATTGCTGCTTGCACATCTCTCGAGAGCTGCTCTTCCAAACAGCTTCCCACTCGACACTGCGCTTCCTCTGGCCCTGAGCAACACACCTGCAATGACATAGTTACGTCCCCTAGCAATGATAGAGTATACGCATCATTTGCAAACCGCTAGCTATTTGGGACCAGGCTTTTTCCTGGGAACAAAAGCGTTAATTCTGAAATTCTGAATTCTGAAAACAATGCATCACTGACGCTTTCAATTTTTGAGTTTGCTACAATGTGACCTCTCCAGTCTCTCATTCATCATGTGCTCTGAATTTACTGTAGCGAGTGACGGAGAGCGAGCTGTACCCAGCATGCCGTTTGGCAGTGCAATGGTTAATAAAATAAAAATCCCCTCTTAGTACACTACATAGTGTGTACATAACACACTACTAATAAATATGTCCCATAGATCTCAAGCCCCCAATCGACACTGCATTTCCATGGGTCCTTAGCAATATAGCTGCTAAGTGTGAAGTCGATCGGATTTACCGTTGTCGAGAAAATTGAAGGACAGACAGACAGACTCATTCCATTTTAGTCAAACGAAAACAAGAAGTGTGGGGAGTCTACTTTTTTCACCCGCTCACTTATTCTCTTCTCTCTCTCTCTCTCTCTCTCTCTCTCTCTCTCTCTCTCTCTCTCTCTCTCTCTCTCTCTCTCTCTTCTCTCTCTCCCCCTTTCTTCCCCCCTCTCTCCCTCTCTCCCTCTCTCTCCTCTCTCTCGCACCTCCATACACTCCCTCTGTCACTCTATCCTTTGTTGTCCTTAGAGGGAGTCAGGAGGTGATGCTGCTGCGAGGCAGAGCTGAGTACTGTTGGTTCTGGCTACAGCCCAAGTGTGTGTGTGTTACAGTATTTGTCTCTTACAGTGTTGCCTTTCGTTTCCTCACCACTGTACCAAAGGTGGCTGGTGTGTTCGTGGTCAGAACACAGTGTGGGATCGAAAACATGAGTCCGCTCTCTGCAGGCTTCATGTCTGTTGGTGTAAAACACAGCTCTCAGTTGTGATTATGTGCCGCTCAGTTTATATTGAAGGAATAATTGACGAGGAGAAGACATGATGTTCACATGATGTGGTCTGTTGTCACCTAGTTGCAGTGTTTAATACGACCATGTGTCCAGAGGGTGAAGGAGAGGGTCAGTGGATTGGAAGTAAAGTAGAGCATGTTTTTGGCCCATAGATATTGTTTCCAAGAACAAAACTTGTTGGCAATGATTCATAACCAGGACTGTCTTGCTGTGAGACAACAAAGCTAACCACTTAGCCAGCGTGATTTCTTTACTTCACCAGCACTTATTTTTCTCTGGTTTTGATATTTGTTTTTAATTCTCTGTCAGTAAGAGGCTTTGTAAAATGCCCTCCACATCAATATAACATTAAAAGTTATTTGTATTCATAACCATTCATTTTGACACATCTGATAAGCTCTTAATATTTAACAAAATGCTTGTGGTTTTCATGCATCCATCAATCTAATCCACACCAAATTAGCACCAAATGCTGGTAAAATATGCAAGTGGCCGGTAGATTTGTTTAACTAACCAGCCAAAGAAACAATAGTAATCTATTGAGTGGCTGGTCAAATTTGAACATTCACTAGCCATGTGGCCAGGGGAATAAACAAGTATATTTTGCACACTGATCCACACTATCAAAAGTATTGGATTTTTTTTTTCATTGTGGTTGTCTTCAAAATCTACACCCTGTTGTAAAAATGTTCTAGATACAATGCCCCACAAAGTATAACTCTAACCTTAAAAATATGGAGTCTCGCTAATCTAGTCTACTCTCAAAAGGGAGGTGGGTGTTTAAGGGTTAAATAGCTCTTGCTGAGTTGCTGTCAATCCAATCGCAAATGTACGACTTTTAGGTCTTAAAGGTTTGGCAGTTGGAGCAGTTACTGTATTATTCAGGCCCATAAATGTCAGTAACCCTAGTAGGACTGGAGCCTTGGTGTCAGAAGTGTATATTGCAGCTGAAGTCTGGTTCTTGGATGTCTGCTGCTCTGGATAATGTCCTGTCTGAGTAATAAATGTTGTTGGGACCTACTAACATAGATATCCTATAATTATCACTGTAGTAGCAGCACTATCCCACCCGGGCATCCATTCCTTCCTTGTCTCCTCAGGTCTTGCTGGTGTTCGCCAAGGAGGACAGCCAAAGCGATGCCTTCTGGTGGGCCTGCGACCGCGCTGGCTTCAGGTGTAAAATCGCGCGGACGCCCGAGTCTGCCGTCGAGTGTTTCTTGGACAAGCACCATGAGATTATAGTCATTGATGGACGGCACTCGCGCTATTTTGACCCCGAAGCTGTATGCAGGTGAGCCTCACCCGTGTGTCTGCTGTCACTGCTTCTGTGGTTTGTTTCTTATTTCGTCTTTGATGCAGAATGTCTCAAAGGTGTGACAAAGGTTGCTTAAAGCAAAGAGCCTCTATATTAAAGATGGTATGAAACGGTACACACTTCCTGTCTCCTAAAGAGGCGTGGCCTCATTTGAAAGTGTAGTGAACTTCATGTGGATGGATGAAAAGCTATATTTGTATAATTTATTAATATTTTCGTTTGCTAACAGATATTTACGCGGCTAAAAAACATATTTAGCATGACAGAAATTAGTTTTGTTGGGGTGTTCACCAACGTTAGCTGACGTTAGCTTCTCTCTGTTGCCAGATTTCACGAGGGTTTGGTCCTGAGACAAACACGTCTTGAACAAAGTTAATTTTCTCCTGATGATCTCGTCTGAATAATGCAATTTTAGTATCAGAATGTTCTGGAGATATGTGGCTTGTGAAAAATGGGTCCAATATCTACTTTGGTGACTATGGGGAATAATAATCACTCATAATCTGTGTTCACGTTCACTTCTCCCGTTGGAATCAATACACTCAGGACCTGCGGCTAGTATCCATCACTTCTCCCGTTGGAATCAATACACTCAGGACCTGCGGCTAGTATCCATCACTTCTCCCGTTGGAATCAATACACTCAGGACCTGCGGCTAGTATCCTAAAGAGGCGTGGCTGTGGCAGAGCCCACGTGACACAGATACAGGAAACTACTCTTTTTGGGGGGAGTTGGGGCGTCTCTGCTTAAAGCTTTAGTGCGTAACATGTTTATATTAATAAATATCCGTTACATTCAAGCAATTGCCAAATGAGTTGCTACAAAGCTAATCAGCTCCACACAACTCTCTCTGTATTTCTCAGTATGGCTATGAGAAGATTGTGGCGTCCGGTGACTTTCCTGCGCAGAAACTCGAGTGAAGATAATTACCTCTTCTGAAGAGTCCATCATGTTTTTTCTAATTCTCCGTGTCCTCCTTGGCTACAAGCAACTGTGTGGAGGAGGGGTGGGGGTGTGTGCGCGATCACCTAAGGCTTGTATCATGTGGACACACCGACAGTTTTGTTGTCATTACTTAGAATTTCTCCTGGGGGCGACAGAAACTATGCACTATAGCTTTAAAGTAATAGTTGGACATCTTTCTGAGAATTGCATGAAGAGATTGATACCACACTCATGTCTGTACAGTACATATGAAGATACAGACGGTTAGCTTAGCACAAAGAATGGAAACAGGTGGAAACAGCTAGCCTGGCTCTCTCAAAAGGTCAATAAAATCTACTTTCCAGCTCCTCTAAAACTCACTAATTAACAGACGTCCAACCAAGATATAGTCTGGCACACAAACACCCATATAACTCGTAACTACCACTGCTGAGGAGGATATATTTTCAGTTTTGTTTTGCTTGTTTATTTGTTTGTCATTAGGATTATGGAAAAAGTAGTGGCGCAATTTAAGGAAACTTGGTAAATTTGTTGAATGGGCCAAGAAAGAACCCACTAAATTTTGCAACGGATCTGAATCATGGGACAGATACACAGATTATTTTTTCATTTTTATTAACATTACGAGACAGAGCATGGCCTTGGCCGAGGTATGTGCTCTTGAGTGCCCTTCTAGTTTGTCATGTGTTAGTTAGAGGTGCTGGTCTGTGGATTTTGTTGCCTTTTGACAGAGCCGGGCTAGCTGTTTCCTCCTGTTTCCAGTCTCTATGTTATGCTAAGCTAAGCTAACCAACTGCTGGCTGTAGATTTATATTTACTATACAGACACGGGAGCGATATCTATCTTTTGATCTCTCAGCAAGAAAACATATTTCCCAATATGTCTACTTTAAGTATCAAATTGTACTGTGATTTCCTAAAGAACTTGAACTGCTACAGTAATCTGGTTTCTTTATTGTTGCTGTTTTCAACATGTTTGACATTAAACAAAGAGTTTGAAAGGGCTTCATCTGCCAAAAGGTTCAGATCATTACCTGTAACACCGATCATGTAATTCTTCACTTCAATCACAAAACAACCAATGCTTAAATTATGAGGGTTGTACCTAAAACCATTCACATACAATAATGTCCAGAGTTTAGTCTGCCTAAAGTAGCTTTGCTGTAAATAGCTTTGGGACTCTGCAGTCGAGGGCTTGTTGGTGCCATCTGGTGTTCCCTGAGGGCACCACAGACATCTGCAACCTGAAACTGCACTCTGAGTTAGTCTGGTAACTGTTGCTCAGTTCAGTGTTTTGCTTTAAGAAGAAGAAGCAGCGGACATTGGATGTCACAATTCATAAGTGGCCATTGAAGTAGAGTGGCACTTGAGTGAGTCTGAACGACAAATTGTAAGTTTGTTTGTTGACATGAAAGCTGGATGGTGGCCCAGGGGAACCAAGAGTAATACACTTGCAGAATACCTTTCCTCCTTCTTTCTTGTCCTGTTTTTCCACAGAAAAAAACCCACTGGCCACTTTTCAGAAACCCCCTTTGACTGTAGAATAACCTCAGTCCTTCCTTGTTCTTGTAAGGTGTCAAGTTAAGTTCATACTGGCATTACTGGTCTGGGCTAAGTTTGTCCCCTGTTACTTTCTGGTGTGCATGGCCATTTCAAGAGTTATTCAGGAAGTTTTTCTAGTCCTATATTTTTCACAGATTTGTACATTGTAAACTGTTTCTTCATTTAAATTCTAATCAATCTCTGATTTTTAGGACTGGGATACTTTTAGGCACCGACCGAATGGCTTCCATAGTATTGAGCGTTGAAAAAATGCCTTGCCATTCAATACCAAATGTCAGTACCTAAGGAGTAAATCTGATCAGCATTAGTGAGCCAATAAGCATGCAGCATGCTTCTACCAAGATGCAGAAAAAACTATGTAACGCACAGAGATGGGGCTCACGTATGTTGTTGTATTTTGAGAGGCTTGACTACATTGTGCGTCACATAGGTGTAAAAGAGCTGACAAATAACAAAAAAAAGTTCTACTGTAATGTTGTCATTTGTTTTTGTTAAAAATTGATTTTATGAAATTGGTATGAAAAAAAGTTTAGGAACTGGAATTGAAGTCAAATTCTTGAAGTTAATATTGGTATCGAAAACTTTTGAACGATACCCAGCCCTACTGATTATTACAAATAACTTCTAAAAGCTGAATATTCTTTTTACTTTTTAACATCTGTGGACAAATGACTTGTGTTTAGAGCATTTCAATGGGGATTCCCATGGCTCAAAGAGTTTAAAGTGTGTCCCATGGTTGTCTTAATGCTGTGTGAATACCCTCTAGACATCATTACAAGGTCTGTAAAGTGCTTTTATTGATGTTTAAACATCCTTGTTTTTCAGTTTTGGTATTCAGCCTGTGATATAGTGCATATTTTTCATCTTTAGCTAAGACTACTTCTGTGTTTATTGCTGTCATGATTTTTAGCAGACTTTTTGGCTTTAGTTATTGTTCGATACAGTGCTAGCCCATCCAAAGTTCCTTGAAACACTAAAGGCCACCGCCGGATATTTTGTAGAGTGATTTATTATAAGTGCTTCATTATTTCCGCAAGTAAAGGAACAGACTCATTTGTCTCTCCTGTCTCCTGATTACCACAGTTTGGCAGCTGCTCCCTGTTTGTCCGTTGCTCCTTCACTCCTTTTCCTCGTCACTGTTATTTCTTTTCTCTCTCCTACCATAACCCTCCCCCCCCCCCCCGATGTCTGCCATCATCTGCTCCCTCTGTTCCTCCTCATCCTCCACCCCCGGGCTACTTTCCTGTATGTCCTGCCAGCAGTTGTGGCTTTGTGACCGAACCTCTGAAGCACATGTTGTGTTTGGTGTGTCTGTGTAAAGCACCGAAATGTTCTGTTCCTCTTTTTGTGGCAATGACATCACACCCAATCCGCCCACATGTTGAACCTGTACCTGAGTCCAAGACCCGTCTCATGTGCGCAAAGTGTGGATGAAATGAACTCCTGTTGACACTCCTGTTGACTTTTCATTTCTGCATTTCTTACACTCCCAGGTCGATCCGCGAGACAAAGCCCTCCGAAAACACAGTTATTCTGGCCATTGTGCCACAAAAGTAAGTTTGATTTTAATATCCTCTGTGTTGTAGGTGTTTTGCGCAATAATGCCTTGAAGTAATATTTGAAAACTCTGAAGATTTTCATTTAAATAAATGTCTGTTAAATCATTATCTATCGCCACAGCCCCATCAATTAGGGATCGACCAATGATGGGCCTAGCCAATTATCAGGGCCGCTATCTGGCAATTTGCAGAGTATCTGTATCACTGTTGTATTTGACTGATAACCAATGAAGTTAATTCATTAAAAAGTGCTCTACTTTGGCTCGGCTACAGCTCTGTAAGGTCTGCACCTGCAAACAAACTGTGAGCACGTTACAACTTCAGGAAGCTATATTTGTTTTTAGTTAATAATTTTTTTTTTTACTGTGTATTAAGTTTAAAGTTTCAGTTTTGTTAATGAATTGCTTAAAGCATTTAAAGAAACTTTTTTGTGTTGGAGTTTGTAACATTCCAAATTGTTAATTTTGACTAAAAGATTTTCTTTTTTACTGTACAGCTAATGCATGTCAGTTCCAAATATCGGTTTCATTAACTACTAATAATCGGTATCGGTATTGGCCTTAAAAAAAAACAGTATCGGTCGATACCTACCATTGATTATTTGATCATTATGATTTGATCAGATTTGATTGAGAGTGACCAAACAACCCACCAGATTCAGATTTAAATGTGGTGCATGGAAGCACGTGGCATCACCTTCTTTCCGACAGAGCCCCACACACTTAAAACCAAGTTGGAAGATCAGCGAGAAATGTGAAATAACCAAAACTTTGTCAGACAATACTGTGTTAATGTAGATTTGCTCACAGTAAGAATCTGATTCTGAATATAAGTGTCCAGGGCCTTTTAATCTACATTTCCATATAAGCGTGGACCTCTACAAGTATGTTTTCTGAAAAATGATTGTGGTTTCAGATGGTAATAATTATTTTCTGTCAATGAATAGACCAGCTGACCAGGACGAGCCATCTGTTCTTCCTCTCCTCTGTGCAGGATTTAGCAGAGTACGTCCAAACAACTTGCCTTCTTTGCCTTGTGACTGTGTGTTTATAGCAGACTGACTGAGTTAGCCTGGTTTTCTGATAGCTGTTTTTTTACTAAAGCATCTAGGAGAGTTCAGACACTAAAATAGCAGCATGTTGCCCGTGTTTGAAGGAGGCACTTATTGTCAGCGGTGCTTGATGGTGTGAAAGTGACGTAAGAGGTTGCAAAACAAGTCGCTACTGAGCAAATCCTGACTCATTCAATTTTCCACTCCCCTGTCTTTCTTTCTCCTTCAAACAACACTTAACCTTGTTTGGCCTCCAGAGGTTTCTGGAGAACAGCAGTGTGACGGCCTGCTACAATGAGCTCATACAGATTGAACATGGAGAGGTGCGCTGCCAGTTCAAACTCAGGTACAGCAGAGGAAAAAACACCTTAACCACAGACACACAGACACACACAAACACACACAGACACGCGCACACCATGCAGTCAAACTTACATGCCCAGACAAATATATCAAATGGTTGTGTTGAAGGCTTTTTATTGATCCACAGGGCTTGTAACTCTGTCTTCACCGCTTTGGAGCAATGTCAGGAGGCTGTGGAGATCACGAGTGAGGACCACATAATACAGGTAGGGATAATACACACGCACGTGAATAAATACGCGATCAGATTGAGCAAAATTTCAAACATTTCCTTTAAAGTGCTGGTGATATTCTATATTTTTGTTATTACAAAGAAATCCCATGAAAAGACCAAAGCCAATAATATACTTCGTCCTTCTCTCAATACTTTCTGACTTCCACATCCTGCCTGTGGCAAATCTTAAAAAAACAAAAAAACAGGTCACAAATATGTAGTTGTTTTAATTTTTTTAATCTACAGTAAAAACAGCTGTTATAAGTAAGCATTACTCAAACAGGATTTGTTGGGGACTATTTTCAGCTTTCGGATATAATGGATATAATGCACTTGCGCCTATTTAAAGCAGCAGGACGGTGTATGTGGAAGCAGTAAAAAATAAACTACAGTTTCTGTGTGTTCATCTTAATGAAGGAACATGACAGTCAGTGCAACCGTGTGGCTAATTGATGTTTAAATGGCGCTCTCTGGCTCAGAAGAATTGGTTATATCAGGCATTGGCTACACAGGCGTTACCAGTATCAATTCATTGTTGGTTTGGTCTTTTCGTTGGACTTGTCAACAATAAGAAAACTAAAGAATATTACGAGATTCTAAAACCTTTTTAACACACCATTTATGGGAGTTTTTGCCTAATTTAGAATTACTACATGGAAACGCTTAAAACTAAAAACCTGTCAGGCCAAAGTGCATGTACAGTACGAGGCTGCATTTGAAAGGTAGCATCTTTTAGTTTCTGAATATGTGTTTCCTTAGCATGTGGCTATAACACAGGCTAATCTACATCAGTTCAAACATGGCTCATGTTGTCATACATAATTAGTATTTTTTTTAAAAACAATAGATAGGACATGCTTTATGCAAATCACCACATACCTTCTCCATCTTGTCAACCACACCTGTATACAATTCTAGACTTCTAGGTCTAACCTTATGGGAGCTATAGGGTTTTTAGTTTGTGATGTCCCTGGATAGACACTCTACTATAGACTATGGGATTTGTATATAAAAGAGGTATAGGGTAACTATATACAGTAAAAAAAATATTTAAAAAAAAGAAGAAGCTGGTAACCGGCAGGTGTTTTTTATTTATTTATTCTACTCTCTAACTCTACGTCATCCTGGTTTTGTCCCAGTACGTGAACCCAGCGTTTGAGCGGATGATGGGATACCACAAGGGGGAGTTAATCGGGAAGGAACTGACCGAACTCCCAAAGAGCGACAAGAACAGAGCTGACCTGCTGGACACTATCAACACCTGTATCAAAAAAGGAAAAGTGAGTCTCACACATCCATCAATCCATCTACCCATCTGTGAAATGAGACGCAGCTGTACCATTGCCTGACCGCTCTGTTGTCTTTGAAGGAATGGCAGGGCATTTACTATGCCAGGAAGAAGTCAGGCGACAGTATACAGCAACATGTGAAGATCACACCTGTCATTGGCCAAGGAGGGTAAGCTAATATTAATCAACCCAACGTGCTTACTGTTCATTTCCAAGAAATCAGAATTACTGACGGACTCCTATCTCGCTTCCAACAGGAAGATTCGACATTTTGTGGCCATCAAGAGACCTCATATTGACAACAATAATCAGGTGAGTCAAGTCATGATCTAATGTGTTTCACAGATAAATGCTAATGCTAACTCAAACTCAAATTATTTGATTGGAGTTATCATTTGAGTTTGCAAACTCGAACTGCAAACTCAGCAGCTGTTTGGAGAAAGAAATGCTGCTACAAAATATAATTTAAAAGACTAAACCCTCTTTTGAAGATTAAAGTCAGCTGTTTTTATTCTGTTGTGGAGTTCAAACAAATGTCTATTAGTAGTCCTAATGCTACAGCACAGCTTGGCCCAAAAAAGCCTGGTGGAGAAATAAACGATCAAGTCCAAACTTGACTCAGGAACAGATTGCAAACTCTGCTGGCAGTAAATGTTACATAAATACTTCAAGTGAACTGTAGGCTCAAAGTGTCAGATTTAAATACTTCAACAGGATATGTAGCCTCACAGGCTTCCAGCTATGTTGAGCAGCGTGCACACTGACTCTGAAGCAGGTGTGCCGCTGCTCTCAGCTGGGTTCCAGGCCAATAACGTCATACTATGCTAAGCTATGGCTAAGCACCAGGATCCCCCGCTAAGGCCTGGCAGGGCTAGCAGCCAGGCGCCAGGGCTATTTATACCCCAAGCAAAGCTGCACGGAGACTGGCTGTAGCTCATTGCTCTCTTTCATCGTGTGGACATAAGGTGAGTCAGCCGTTGGCGTCTGCCTGCCAAATGGCATTCATTCCTACCTCGGATTGGGAATCCTTAGACATGGCAGCGACTGATCCCATTCTCGAAAGTCATCCCCCCAACCGGAATCATGCAGCGTCAAACCAAATGGTATTATCAGGGTGTCCCCTTTTTTAATGCATTTTCAACAACACATATGATGCAAAGTAGGAACAAAAGTTTAGTATTTGATGACATTTCGAACTAAATCACGTGGTGAGGCACTGCGTCTTCACTATTTGAAAACCCAAGGCCACAGAGGTCCTCTCAGGATACCACTGATCTGATACTGTATCCTTTCTCAGGACATTTTCCTCCGAGCACTTAAAACCACACATTATTCCTCATCTATTCCCACCCAGACATTTGGCTGAAGACCACGGTTTCCATTTCATTGACTTGTTTGGTTAGCAGTATTTGTCTAAGCACTCCAGACTTACAGCAGGTTTAGGGTCAGTTTTGTTTGTCTTTCCCTCTCAATTAAGGGCCATCATAATCTCAACTCTTTCCCAGCTTTAGTCAAGTTAATTCAAAAGATGTTCTTTGAGATGTCTGTTTGTGCCTTGCAGCCCAAGAAGCTCATTAAGATGTAACCAGCAAAACCTGGCAACTTTGTATGTCATTAGAAGTGTTTATACTGTCTTAATCCTATTTACTAAGTATGGGAAGCACTGGAGACCAGAGATCAAGTGACTTCAATGTAGGAGGGGGGGGGGCTGTATAAAGAGAAAATGAACATTGTGTGAGAGTTACGTTGAGTCAAAAAAAAGTATGGAATTGACAGGGACACCCTTCTCTGTATCACAATAAAATAATTCAGATTTTCGTACATCAAAAAATAACAAATGTGTTTGAATTAGCACATTCACCATAACATAAATGTGGATGTCAGCAAGATGTAAAGGTGCAGTGAGTCACTGGGTGAGGAAAATCTTCTGTAACCGGATTAAACCGGCTCTACTTATCCATATCAACATAACCTCGGTGTGACTAACAGGATGTACTGTACCAATTGTCACCTGCATGAGTAGGTATTTAACGATCGTGGTGAAAAGTGCTGTAAAGTTCAGTTATAAAATGTAAAAAAAACCTTTTTCATGATCATTTACCATAACCTTTATAAAGCATTATTCTTGTGAATTTTAAGCAGCTATTTTAAGTGCTCATATTATGCTTTTTGGCTTTTCCCCTTTCCTTCATTGTGTTAGATATCTTTTTTGTGCACGTTAAAGGTTTACAAAGTGAAAAAGCCCAAAGTCCCCCCTAAAGGGACTTACCATCTCCAACAGAAAACTCTGTTCACAAACTGTGTTCACAAAGGTGCATCATTTTGCGTCACTTTGTAACACACGTTATAATGCTCGCCTAGCTGCTAGCGTGGCACGCCCTCATACTCTGCTTCTGACTGGCTAGTAGTCCTTACCTAGGTACTGTCAGGGCACGCCCTCATACTCTGCTTCTGACTGGCTAGTAGTCCTTACCTAGGTACTGTCAGGGCACGCCCTCATACTCTGCTTCTGACTGGCTAGTAGTCCTTACCTAGGTACTGTCAGGGCACGCCCTCATACTCTGCTTCTGACTGGCTAGTAGTCCTTACCTAGGTACTGTCAGGGCACGCCCTCATACTCTGCTTCTGACTGGCTAGTAGTCCTTACCTAGCTACTGCGCATGAGCAACTCCCAACAAAGATGGAACAGAAGTGAGATGTCTCACTCTGTAGCTAAAACAGAGAGCTCAACACACAGGGTGAAAAGAGGAGCTGCAGCAATGTGCAGTACAACAACAATATGGTGTTTTATGAAAATTAAACCACATAAATCTATTCAGGTACAACCTCTAAATACAATTATGAACCTGAAAATGAGCATAATATGAGCACTTTAATATAATCGAGAGATTACATTTTTTTAATTAGATGATAGTACTGTAAATGTTTTTTTTCATGCAAAATAAAATATATTAGAATTAGACATATTCTGACAAATTGGTGTTTGATTTCCACTTTTAACGTTCTGTTTTGGGCTCTGCTCCTCACTTGCTGACAGTGGTGGAAGAAGGACTCAGATCCTTATGTAAAAGTACTAACACCACACTGAAAATACTCCACTACAAGTAAAAGTCCTGCATTCAAAAACTTTAACTAAAAGTATGTATCGGCACAATGTACTTAAAGTATGAAAATTACTCATTATGCACTTAAAATGTTCCCTGTCAGTGTTTTCCTGTTATATCTGATGTTTCTGGATTAATATTCCTGCAGCATTAATCTGTGTGTTGCATTTTACTGCTGTAGAGGTTAAAGGTTGTGCTCATTTTAAGTCCTTTATATACTGTTGGTTGGTTTAATCAACAGAAGTAATCCTGCCAGCGTGTTGCTTTCCAGGATCAGGAAATTAGGCTGATTATGTTCCTCACAGCGAAAGCTACTCTTGGTCGTCCAAAACCTCGACTTTAATCCGCTCCTTCTCTCTCTCTGTCTGTCAGGTCCACAAGTTCAACAAGGAGGAGCGATGCAGCGGGGAACATTCTCAGTCCGGTAACTTACCACCACCTTGACACCACATTCTTTAATGTTGACAGGGTTTCTTAATCACTCACTACCGTACACTGGCATTACATTTGAATCACAGAGCTGAGCTTTGGAGCCCCGAATCTGACTAGACTAAACTAATTAGACGCATTAAAAATATAACTGCATACATCAGTTAATAACATTGTTAGTTGATATTTAAATGGAGTGTTAGTATAAAGAAATTGAGAGCTTTATACTTTTTCTTTAAACTCATATCAGTTAGTTTAAAAAAGCAAAACATTCTTTTAAGTCCTTTCATTTTCTTTTTCTTGTTTTGGTCTTGGCACACATTTAAGAATTGATGTATTCCCTATTTTTCCCCATGCAACATTCCTCACATTTCCAAATGACCTTACGCATATACTGGTATAATGAGATGGGCATATTCATGCATGTGCAGTTGTGGATGGACATAGGACAAGGACATATTTCAATACTGTCTGCCTAGATTCGGAGAAACGATTTGGGAAATTATTTTTTTTAAATCAATCAACAGACAGACATCTTTTTTTCATCCATATGGTTAAAAAAAGTATGTGAGACTTCAGTAAATAACTATTGGAACAGTTATCTTTGATAAATGTCCTTCAGGGTTTTGAGCAGCTCTATAGCTTGCTCTGTCGGTTGGTAGTTGATTTTGTTGAATTTCCCCTCCTTTTGGCAGCCACAGTTTTCGCCCTAGGAGACTGAAATTTGACATGGAGTGTCTGTGAGGTTATGTATGTGTTAATTCATGCATGCGTGGATGCATGCACGTACGGGGTCACAGTTATTGCGAATTTGTGTTCAGATGGTCCGATATTTATTTTCCAGACAAATGGACGCTCACGGTAGCTCAGTGGCTTGAATGTAATGATGATACGTGGGAGGTTCAAACTGGGGCAACATGTAGAAGTACTTGAGAAAAAACAGAGCACTGAGACTCATCTATATCAGTGTAACTCTGTCCCTTCATCAGTCTAAACGTGCTGTACATTTAATGTCCATTACGTCCTTGTGCCCCTCTGCAGAGTGCCATTGTCTACGTCACCGCGACAGGAGGAAAGATTCTATTGATGCCAGATCACTCAGCTCTCGCAGTAGTGACGGTAAGACCATTAAAAAAGCATTATCTTTTATTTGGGCCTCGGTCTGGAAAATTGGGCCTCCAGTTTTTATCACTCTGTAGGAAAGATAATGCAGAAAACAATGTTAATAAAGTAGAGAACAAGGTACAAGCTGGAACACAAAGGAAGAAAGGGGTGATGAGTCCGCCTGTGTTGTGGTTGGCACTTGAATGAAAGAGATCCTTAAGAGAGAAGTCGTGGGCTGATTACATTATACATACCTCCCTCCTCACAGGGGCTGAGTGATACTTTGTCTGCTTCTTCTTCAATCAAACTCCTTTCCTTTTTTTTCTCTTCTCGTCCTTCATTATCTTTGTATTAACATTTGCCCTATGTTAACATTTTCTTCATTTCCTCTCCTTTTTTGTACGTTTACTATTAGGGGTAGGGGGGAAAAACGTATGAATAGTGATATTTTTGTGACAATTTTTAAAATTGATTCTTTTCCCTAGAATCGATATTTTTTATAAATGTTTTTATTTTTTTTTACCAATGATTGACCTGAATATTTTCTGTTTATACGGTACTGTTTATACATCATATACATTTCCAGCAAAACAGAGTGAAAGCAGAAAATGCAGAAAATCCATGTACTTCTTTACAAATGAAATAAATGTCACATGGACTGACTGACGTGTGATGTGCATTCTTTTAAGAAAACAACTAGTTTTTAGAAATCGTCTCATGATATATATTGTCTCTAGAATTGTATTATTCAACTTTTGTTTTGGTTAAAGAAGGGGAGTAAAATCGCAATACTCAATACTATCGCATCGCAATGCTTCTAGAATCACAATCAATTCAAATCAGAATACAAATCGAATTGAGTATCGTGAAAGAATCGAATCGGGACGAAAGCATATCATCGATTTTCTATATGTCCTTTCCTTTGATGAGGACTAACAATTGCAGGCATTGTGATCTATTTTTTTCACATTTACAGTATTGATGACAACAATTATTAGACTGTAGGGGCTGTCGATCAATTAGCCCCACTATCATGGTGCATAAAAGCATTATTTTCTTTTAATTGCAGCTTCCGGTTTACAGAACCGAAGATATTCCTCCGTCGCCAGGATTCACTCCATGACTATCGAGGCTCCCATCACCAAGGTACGCTGCTTTCAGCATTCAGTTATTTAGCATCATTATTGTCCCGCTAGGGCTGGGCAATATATCAATATAAATCGATATTGTGATATGAGAATAGATATCATCTTAGATTTTGGATATCAAATATCGTAATATGACATAAGTGATGTCTTTTCCTGGTTTCACAAGCATGACAGTAAAGTGAGGTAATTTTCTACACTTACCAGACTGTTCTAGCTGTTATTTGCCGTTATTTGTCTTTACCCACTTAGTCATTGTAGCCACACAGTGTTGTAATGTAACAAAGTACAAATACTTCACTACTGTACTTAAAGGTCCAGTGTGTAACGTGTTTAGTTGTTCATTATCAAAATCTGTGTTGCCTGTTCACAAACTTGTCCTTTTTCCTGAATATTTACCAATACCATCAATTCCAAGTATTACTTTTGGCTTGAAAAACCAGGAAAGGGTTAAAGGAAAACTATCCTCTGCACAATTTCATACTAAATCCCTCATGCAAGTTCTTGCCTTAAGTGCTTTAAAACACTAACGTTTCTTCCAGTGTAGAATCACTCAGTAGAGCTCATGGTTGAACATGTTGGATTTTCACCAAGAATTAAGTTCTTTTATGGCCAATAACCAGCTTTATTTTACATCAGCCGATACACACAGGTTCATGAGACCTGTCTGTTCTGATTCTAGCATGTCAGCAGTGGTGGAATATAACAAAGTACAAATACTTCGTTACTGTACTTAAGTACATTTTTCACGTATCTGTACTTTACTTAAGTACAATCAATAGTGCATACTTTTGACTTTTACTTCGTTACATTTTGCAGCAATTATCTATACTTTCTACTCCACTAGATTTCTACAACGTTCCGTTACATTTTTGTTACATTTTCTGATCAGTTTTTTGCGATATTACGAATCCCACTATGGCCACGCCAAGACCCGCCCTTCAATAGCATTTATTGGCCAGTACTACCGCTGCTCCTGTTACTGTTGCTGCTCCCGATACTCTGCTTGGTCATATGTGAAGCATCTGTTCACATAAGGTTAATATACAACCCGTATATTTATCTTAAAAACACTTCTGGTCCTCCTCAGCTGTGAAGCCGCGTACTTGTCCAAGCCCGTGTGTTCTCGCTAAATAAATGTGTGCAGCATTCACTGTCCCGTGGGAAATAATGCAAAGTCGAGCTTCATGCAGATCACCCTGATAACCAGAATTGTATGTCAGAATGTAAACTGGGCCACAGATGGTAAGCACAATTACATTAACCTAAAACCTAACTTAATTAAAATGCCACAGTCCATACAGTTTTTTTTTTTTATTATTAGAATATACACATTAAGAGAATAAATCGTTATGCAAGTACTTTTACTTTTGATGCTTAAAGTACATTTAAAATCAGGTACTTTTTACTTAAGTAGGGTTTTCATTGTTGTACTTCTACTTTTACCAAAGTAAATATATCTCTGGTTATTTGTACTTTTACTTAAGTACTGAGATTCAGTACTTCCTCCACCACTGCATGTCAGTAAGTTATTCCAACACCACATAGCCAATCAGTGGCCATTAGAGCTGCCCTTTACTGTCTGTGAGTTGTTGGACTGAGCCCGCAATGGACGGTTTGCCTCTCACGGCTGCTAATAGGCTGCTTTTATTTGGTATTTAAAGTTACCACTTCACTTACTTTTACACACTATCCTCATTTCCGTATGTATACAGTGCTATGTTTTAGTTGTATTTATGTCATCCCATTTTATCCTACATCTTATTGTCTGTCCCTTTATCTTATTTTATCTAATATGACTAATGCTCTTAATGCTGACCTGACCGTTCTCCCGCCTAGTGCATTTCATTGTAATGTTGACCCCTGTGTTACATATGATTAATAAAATAGAAGTAAACTAATAACTAAAACAATAACTGTTTTGGATGAAGCTAAATATTCAACTTTGTTTAACAGATGTACTGTATTTCTTTAGAATGAAATAAAACAATATTCAGTAAAAGAAACATTATCATTGTTTCTGTGCATTCTAGGACGCCAACGTTTGTAGGATTTTTAACGGCAATAATGTTCTAAAAGAGCACTATGTCTGTGTATTCATTGTTCCACTCCACTATTAACATCACCTCTTGATTTCTCCCTGACCCGGCTGTCATGATGCAAAGGTCTAGGGGAGCAGATACTGTGAGCAGTAACAAACCCAGGTCAAGTTGTATGCTTGATCACATTTTTTATGATATACAGTACATCCCACAGTGCCCCGGTCCCCGTCCTACTGCAGGTCCTGTGATGCTCTTGTTTGTTTGAGAAACAGCTTTTTATAGCCGTTTTACCCGGCACAAGATTTCTCCAGCATCACATGCACATCTCACAGACACATGCACAATGAAAGGCTGTTTTATATATAGCATGTCTTGCAGAGGGCTCTTTGTGCATGTGTTTTGAATGCAGTGTCTGTTTTGGAGCAGAAATAGAGACCTTTTCTTTTTCATCTTCCCCAGGTAATAAACATCATCAACGCAGCCCAGGAGAGCAGCCCGGTAGTGGTGGCCGAGGCTCTGGATCGGGTGTTGGAGATCCTGAGAACCACCGAGCTTTACTCGCCTCAGCTCGCCTCCAAAGAGGATGACCCCCACACCAACGACCTGGTCGGGGGGCTCATGAATGTAAGAGGCCGTGTACTGTAGATACTCAGTTATATGCTTTCCAGTTCATTCATAAGTGCACATGCTGGAAACTCTTTATAAGGAGAAACATGGAAAATAGTCTTTTTGGGGGGCATTTTTGCTTTTATTAGAGAGGAAAGCTGAGAGAGAGGGGAAGACATGCAGGAAAACCATCACAGGTCAGATTCGAACCTTGGACCTTCTGCGTCGAGGATTAAACCTCTGCACATGTGAGCCTGCTCTACCAGCTGAGATAATCGGCCACAAAATAGTCTTCTTTTTAATCACATTGTAAAAATGTTCTTACCTCATGCGTATGAAATCGAACATGCATTCTTGTTGAACCAAGAAATATTTGGCTTCCTAATCAAATCTTTATTTTCGTAATGCCAACAGACTCTTAGTTTATCTATTTATATATTAATTTGTTGAATAAGAACCTATGTGTTGAGTCACTGCACACAGATGTTCGTCTTTCTTGGAGTTTTCAGATCCTTTTATACTTTTATACTTAATTATACTTTTTTGTTGCTGTCTACAAATCCTACGAAAAGACCAAAACAAACAATGATGTGGTCCTACTAACAAGTGTATGTGTGTGTGTGTGTGTGTGTGTGTGTGTGTGTGTGTGTGTGTGTGTGTGTGTGTGTGTGTGTGTGTATATATATATTGCAAAGCCTGATATATCTTCTTCCTCTGTGTCATAGAGCACCATTATAGTTAAAAAATGCATCAATGTGCCACACTGTTGCACTGGGTGGCATGTTCCTTCGCTACCATGAACACATGCATTCAATGTTCTTCTACAATACTTAAACCATTTCTTATTTTTGTTTTTTTGTTTTCCTCCAGGATGGGCTGCGGAGACTCTCTGGGAATGAATATGTCTTCTGCAAAAGTAAGTTTGAAAGGACCAATGAAGTATCCCATTATATTAGTGATCAATAAAATAATAATGATAGTAGTAATACAATATAGTTACCTATAAAGGCCCTGCACACCCACAGAACGTCTGACTCAATGTACAACTGATATGCTCTCATAACACACACAATAAGTCAATCATAAACATGGTTTTCCAAGTAGTACTTGTAATATCTAGTTTAGCATAAAGACTGAAAGCATGAGGAAACAGCTAGCCTGGCTGTGTCCAAAGTTATAACAAAAGAAACCCCTACCAACACCTGTGGCGCTAATTAACACATTAATTAAACATCGTGGGTTTATTCGGTACACAAACAGAAATGTATGAAAAATGCTAAATTGTGGTTTACAGGGAGATACCCAATGTAACTATTTCTGGGCGACCAGTGACTTTGGTCTTTATGTTAAACAAAGCAAAGTTAATCAACTCCCAACTCCAGATTATTTAACGCACATATATCAAATTTATGTAAGAAAAGCTTTTGGCAGCACTCTGACAATGACTTAGTCAGGTTCACGCTGTGAAGATGACTAAGAGAAGCCAATCAGTGTTGAGTTCATTTAAATCATTTAAGAAAAAGGGTACAGACGTTTTAGCCTGTGGCCCTCCTCATCACTTGAGTGAATCTCATGAATAAATATTATTCATATAGTGGTTACCGACCAGATGAATGTTCTTTTAGAGTGTGAATTCTTCCATCTGAGTTTATTACGTAACCCCATTATAATGATTAAAGTCACAAGTGCACTTACAGTAACTGAGAGAAGATCTAAATCAAGAGTTTATTTTCCAAGAAATTGTCTTCTCTTTCACAGTAATCTTATCTCAGAGCTGCAGCTACTTCGGCTCTCCTACAATTCTTTAAACAATCTTATCACACACCATCTTTCTACCACCGTCTCAAAGGGCCAGGTTTACAAAGTGAAACACTCAGCCAGTATGTTTGCACATGTGTATAGATATCAGAGAGCCAAGATTGGCACAGCCGTTTGTTATTTATCCTTCAAACCCACACAGAGCTCCCTCTTAGTTTGCCCCTTTTATGGTCAAATCACCCTAAACTGTGTATGTGTGTGCACCCTTCTGCCTATCTGCTAGATATGAGCCAGAGCCAGCTGGCCATCCCGGTCACTCTGAATGACGTCCCTCCACCCATCGCCGAGATGCTGAATGATGAGGAGTGCTGGGAGTTCAACATCCTGGAGCTGGAGGCGGCTACGCACAAGAGGTACGAAGAAACTGAAAATGTGGAGAAAGACTGCCCATTTCCTTGGCACAAAAAAAGGCAATATATTGCTTGTTGCATGGTAATAATTTCATTGAGTTATCACTCCAGGACTTACTTGGACTTAGATTTATTGTGACATTACACACCCTGCTACTCCCTGCAGTGCCCTGCTACGTCATGAACTACTACAACTACTACTTCTAGTCATAGTTCCATTATCTTTATTATGACTATAATTTCCACCCCCAACCGTTACCGTTAAGACAACCGCCCACCAAGAGCCTGGGTCTGTCCGCGGTTTCTGCCCACAAGTTTTTCCTCGCCACTGTTGTACTAAATGCTTTCTCTCGGGGGAATTGTTGGAATTGTTCAAGATCAAGATCAATACCACTGAGGGGTATCGATCTTCTCAACCCACAGCTGTTCTCATATTTCGGAATTACCACAACTTAAATATCAATTAATGATCCAATGTATTCTAGGTATAAGGATAAACATATTCAACTCATAAACGAAATATACATGTGCGAAAAAGATATTTTAAAGTAGATGAGGATGCAGGAAGAAGTGATAACAAAGATACCATAATAAAGCAGAGAGAAGTACTGAGTAAAGTCTTTTGTGGGATCCTCTGCAGACCGCTGACTTACCTCGGGCTAAAGATCTTCACGAGTTTCGGCGTGTGCGAGTTCCTGAACTGCTCGGAGGCCACGCTGCGCTCCTGGCTGCAGCTCATGGAGGCCAGCTACCACTCCTCCAACTTCTACCACAACTCCACGCATGCCGCAGACGTGCTGCACGCCACAGCCTACTTCCTCCGCAAAGAAAGCGTCAAGGTTAGAAGAAAAACAGACATTTGGAATGACTGACTAACCTGCAGTATTTTAGTAGCTGATATGTTGCTATACTATAAGTGTAATGTCTTACAAGACATGCCTTCCTAGTATTCATTCTACTAATGATGTTAAACATGTAATGCATGTCATAGCTTCCATTGTTTAAATCAAGGTAAAGAGATCTGTTATGATGAGGACTTTGAGACTTATAACCACAGTTATATATGAGATGGATCCCACCTGTTTCTCCTAATGTGATTTCTTCCCTTTTCCCCCCAGTTAAAGGGCTTTCTTTTTACATTTTTACCTGATCCTTAACATGATGTTGATGCAATAACAAAGCATCAACATGAACAACAGTAACTGTGCTTGGACTTCTGCAAATTCCACTTTTGGGAGCTGGACTTGTGCTTGTTTGGAAAACAGTTTGAAAAACATACAGAATGCATTCGTATATACATAGGAAATACTAGAGGCATATACATTGATGTCTACATTTTCTTAGCCATTGTAAGTGATCACAGAATCATACCAAAGCACATGAAATACAGTACAAAAGAGGCGTCTTCCCGATGTCACTAAAGGCCATGATATGTTCCAACTGTCAGATAAAACCAAATGCAGTACGTTTGAATGTCAGCCAGGATGGTAAAGTTGTAGCTCTGGCTGTTTATTTAAATGTGCAGCTGCAAAATGTCTAAGCTGCAATATCCTCTACAGGGATTCTGTATTGAGCCTACTTTATTGACACTGTCATCCAAACCACAGCCCAAAATCCAGCTATAATTTCTTAATGTCAGAGTATGTTTTACTGACATCCCTCCTTGTGTCTGCTGTTTTGTTCAGAGCAGTCTGGACCAGCTGGATGAGGTGGCAGCGCTGATAGCGGCCACGGTGCACGATGTGGACCACCCGGGCAGGACCAACTCCTTCTTGTGTAACGCCGGCAGCGAACTGGCCATCCTCTACAACGACACAGCCGTGCTGGAGAGCCACCACGCGGCCCTTGCCTTCCAGCTGACCGTCCGAGACAGCAAGAGCAACATCTTCAAGAACATAGACAGGTCGGTAGAGGCAGCTTGTGGTGGTTTGTATTGGCAGCCTGATGGCATGCTTTGTGTTTGTGGAGTTATTATGGATTAAAATAGTGTGTGACATTATGGTGTTATCGGTGTATTAGCATCAGGCGGATCCAGATCTTAACGTTGTCCCCTCCACTGCTGACAGGAATCAGTTCCGAACACTGCGACAGGCAATCATTGACATGGTGCTCGCCACAGAGATGACCAGACACTTTGAGCACGTCAGCAAGTTTGTCAACAGCATCAACAAGCCGATGGCGGCCATAGAAGAGACCAGCACAAGTGTAAGTGTGCTTTTTAACATTTTAAACTAAAATGTGTCAGAAAGACCAGAAAAGTTGCTTTATTTTACAGGTCTGTTATTTGCTAATAATTTCTTCAAATATTTCTGGAAAGTATTCTGCTAATTACTTATTACAGGGAGAATGGAGACAAAGATATGAGACTGTTTTAGTTCACAGTTGTCATTGATTTCCACAGGAATTTTCTTGAAATTCATTTAAAGTAAACATTCATTCATTATTAATTTCAAATTTGAAACTGTACTTTTCATATATGTTTATTTAAAGCTGGCGACAAAATTCTAAAGACTGTGGGTTACATTAGCATAGCAACTAATTATTTAATTGGAAAATGTATGAATTAAACACTTTTTTTTACCTATAATTGTGCCAAATTACTTTGTTCTTTTCAAGAAACTTTCAAGTAAATAAAAAAAAAGTACAATCAATACTGTAAAACAGAGGGATATGTGTCTCCGTAAATGTGTGTATAAGTAAACGTGTCATTTCTCTGTATATGCAGATGCTTATGTATTTAGTGTCTTTACTTATAGAGCGTAAACGACTGTGAGGGTCAGGCCAACATCAGAAACTCTCCAGAGAACCGTCTGCTTATAAAGAGGATGTTGATCAAGTGTGCAGATGTGGCAAACCCCTGCAGACCGCTCGAACTCTGCATCGAGTGGGCTGGACGGATCTCTGAGGAGTACTTTGCACAGGTGTGGGGACAACAATAATGCAGCTCAATTAATTAGAAGAATGCATTTGAAAGCTGAGAACAATACTGTATCTGTAAAGAGAGGCAAAGCATTTGTTTCTTTTGATCCATTTTAATTGTCTCACTTTGCATAATTTCTCAATTATGGCCTCTCACATTCAAAGCTCCAGATTTCGCTTGAGTGTTTGAGTGCTTCATTGTGATCTGTGTGTTTGCCCTGCAGACGGATGAGGAGAAGAAACAAGGGCTGCCAGTGGTGATGCCGGTGTTTGACAGGAACACCTGCAGCGTGCCCAAGTCTCAGATGTCCTTCATGGATTACTTCATCACTGATATGTTTGACGCCTGGGATGGTAAGAACAATATTTTCTTCTCTTTTTTTCTTCTTCTTTTTTGACATACTATACTATGACTTTACTCGACATACTATGCTATGACTTTATTCGTCATACTATACTATGATTTGTTTTATGAATTTTTCAACATACTATACTATGAAATTTGTATGACTTTTTACGACATACTATACTATGACTTCTTATGACATAATATACTATGACTTTTTTATAGCTTTTCCAACGTACTATACCAAACATTTGTAGGAATTTTTCGACATAATATACTATGACTTTATGACGTACTAACACTTATGTCTCGTGTCTTTGCGATATAGTTGTCGCCCCATAACTGCATGGTTTGCTGTTCGCTCCCTGGTTCTTCTGGCCACATGTCAAAGTCAACAACATGCTATACTATGACTTTCTTTTCGACACACATGACTTCTAATTAATTGTCTAATATACACTCTTGAGATTATCTAAGTATTCCTCTCAGTGGTGTGAAGAACAAATAATTGAACAAAACACAAAGGTTTAGGTGTAGCTCACCAAGGTAAGATGTTGACTTTATAAATGTATTGTAATCTTAGGTTGAAGGTTCAAATCCCCCTATTTCCAGAGGTTTTTCTAATTTTTTGTCCGTATTGTTGAGTAATAAATATGATGTCAAACCATTCTACTTTGAGCTTTGCAAATAGCTTAGTGTGATAAATACATGGTGATCTGTTTGAAGGTTGTCTGTTCAAACCCAGTCAGGATTATTGAATTTTTTACACTTTTTTCGACATGCTATACTATGAATTTTTTAACTTTTTTCAACTTGATATACTATGACTTTTTTCGACATGCTATACTATGACATTGTCTTTTTTCAACAGACTACAGTACAACTTTTTTTATCAACATTTTTTGCTATACTAATGACTTTCTATGACTTTTTTTCGACTTTTTTCAACATGCTATACAATGACTATTTAAGACTTTTTTCAAAATACTATACTATGACTTTTTTTTACTTTTTTCGACATACTATACTATGACTTTTTCTCAACATAATATTCATTGGCTTTTTAAAAACTTTTATCAACATACTATACTATGGCTTTTAAAAACTTTTTTCAACATACTATACTATGGCTTTTAAAAACTTTTTTCAATGGATATAGACCTATAATTTTTGACAAGAGAAGTGGTTCAGCAAGTGAGGCTGGTGGCTGAAAGGCTCAAGTGAAAGGCTAAAAAAGTGGTGTGAAGAACAAATAATCGAACGAAACAGCAAGCTTCAAGTCTTAGGTGTAGCTCACCACAATAAGATGTTGACTTTACAGATAGATTGTAATCTGTGGCTGAAAGATCAAACCCACCTGTTTTCAGAGGTTTTTGTAATGTTTTGTCCTCCGTATTGTTGAGTAATAAATACGACGTCAAACCATTTCATTTTGAGCTTTGCAAATAGCTTAGTGCGATAAATACCTGATGATCTGCCTGTTGTGGATTCAAACCCGGTCAGGATACTAGAGTTTTTTACTTTTTTCAAAATGCTATGCTATGACTTAAAAAAAAAACTATATATGCTATACTATGACTTTTTTCTCACTTTTTTCAACATGCTATCCTATGACTTTTTTAAAAACTTTTTTCAACATACTATATACTATGACTTTTTTCTCTTTTTGGAATTTTTTTTCGACATGCTATACTATAACTTTTTTTCGACATACTATGACTTTTTTCTAATTTTTTTCGACATACATACAATACTATAGCATTTTTAAACTTTTTTTTGACATGCTATGAATATTTTTACTTTTTTCAACTTGATATACTATGACTTTTTTCGACATGCTATACTATGACTTTTTTCGATATACTATAGTATGACATTTTTTCGTCTTTTTTCAACGTACTATACTATGACTTATTATTATGTTGAGTAATAAATACGACGTCAAACCATTCCATTTTGAACTTTACAAATAGCTTAGTGCGATAAATACCTGATGATCTGCCTGTTGTGGGTTCAAACCCGGTCAGGATACTAGAGTTTTTTCAAAATGCTATGCTATGACTTAAAAAAAAACTATACATGCTATCCTATGACTTTTTTCTCACTTTTTTCGACATGCTATACTATGACTTTTTTTCAACATACTATCCTGACTTTTTTCTCACTTTTTTCAACATGCTATCCTATCACTTTTTTTAAAAACTTTTTTCAACATACTATACTGTGACATTTTTCTCTTTTTGGAATTTTTTTTCGACATACATACAATACTATAGCATTTTTCAACTTTTTTTCGACATGCTATACTATAACTTTTTTTCAACATACTATGACTTTTTTCAATTTTTTTTCGACATACTAACTATGCAATACTAGGGCATTTTGTTTGACTTTTTTCGACATACTATACTATGACTTTTTGAATATACTATACAATGACTTTTTTTCGACATGCTATGCTATTACTTTTTTTCGACTTTTTTCGAAATGGTATACAATGACTTTTTTTACTTTTCTTCGATATACTATACTATGACTTTATTCGACATGCTATACTATGACTTTTTTCAAAAACAAATTTGACATACTATACTATTGCATTTTTTTTTTACTTTTTTCGACATACTATACTATGACTTTTTTTAAAAACTTTTTTGACATACTATGACTTTTCTAATTTTTTTCGACATACTAACTATGCAATACTATGGCATTTTGTTTGAGTTTTTTCGACATACTATACTATGACTTTTTTTTACTTTTTTCAAAATAGTATACTATGACTTTTTTTTTTACTTTTCTTCGATATACTATACTATGACTTTTTTGGACTTTTTTGGACATGCTAGACTGACTTTCTTTGACATACTGTACTATGACTTTTTTCGACATGCTATACTATGACTTTTTTCCCAAAATTTTCGACACACTATACTATGCAATACTATTGCATTTTTTCAACTTTTTTCGACATACTATACTATGGCTTTTTTCGACATGCTATACTATGACTTTATTCTCACTTTTTTCGACATGCTATGAATTTTTTCTTGCTTTTTTCGACATACTATACTATGACTTTTTTGACATACCATACTTTTTAGGACTTTTCTTGACATACTATACTGACTTTTTTTCGACATACTATACTATGACTTTTTTTATGACTTTTTCGACATTCTATACTATGACTTTTTTCAACATACTATACTATGACTTTTCTTTTACTTTTTCCGGCATACTATACTATGACTTTTTTTATGAATTTTCAACATAATATTATTATTATTTTTTTAAATAACTATGCTATGAGTTTATCACTTTTTATGCCATACTATACTATGACTTTTTTATGAAAAACTAGTCTTTTCATTTTGATTGAAAAATTGACACAAGTCTTTGTAGACTGCAAATGAATTGATCATTGAAATTGGCAAACTACCTTAATAAACAAGGTCATACTACAAGATTAGATCTTTAGCTTTATGTTTCACCTTATCATTTCAGCTGCAGCTATCTCCGCTAAAACCGTGTGAAAGAAAAAAAAATGCAAAAATACATACCTTTATTAGTTAGAGATTGAGCATGAAAGTTCATTCTTGACATTAAAAACATTGGTTTGAGAACAAAAGAACAAATCTTAACCACTGACTGTTTTTTTGGGAACTTTTAGCCACACCTCACTCTTCCTCAGCAAATGTAGTTTGTTCACATTGCTGTCAAAGACACAGATGCAGCTGACCCTAAGACTTTGTTTCCTTTAATTGGCTTACTTTTTCAGTTACAACTTAAGTAGAAACAGAACGAGCTTGGCTCAAGACCTCATGTATCATTGACTACATTTCTGATTTGTTTAGCAATTCAAATGGAATGAATGAAACTAAAAAGTCAGACTATCAGCACAAAACACAACCTCATACATTCAGATCCTCACCCCTGCCCTCTATTACTGCCTCCAATGAGTTCTTAATTTTTCTTGGCAGATTGCGGGATAGGCAATCACAGAAAAGAGATGAGAAGGAGGAGATCACATGATGCTTATAGCTCCCCATTCCCACTGAATTTCCCTTTTAGTTGAGTCTCCCCAAGAGGGAACTTGTTTACTGTCAACGCAGCTCTGATGTCATGGAAAGATTCCAAATGCCAGTGGGACGGAGAGAAGCTGCGAGGGGGTCAGGGGAGTTGGGAAAATAGTAGAAGGCATGGGGGTTCACGATCACTCGGCGCAGGGAGGAAAGAGCACTCGAGATGGATTTCTCTTAAACACAAAAACACACATGCAGCAGCCGCTTTCAATTCACCAGGGTCACTGTCAGGTCACCGCAGGTTCACTGTAAGTTCCAGAGATGCAGCTTGGGTCATCAACAAACCGGAAAAGGGGATGTAAACAACACAGAGAGAAAGCCAGAAAGACCTTTTCACCCCATGAGTCCTTTAATGTGGGAGCAACATTGCAGAGTGTACATAACATTAGCCACTGTACATGAACTACGCACGCACGCATGCACTCTCTCTCACACACACACACACACACACACACACACACACACACACACACACATCCTAATCGCTTATGTGGAATGATAACAGGAAATGTCTGATAGCAGGTGTGTCATGTCAGTTGACATTTCACCATATTTGTTTATTCCTGGATTCTTTTTTTTTTTTTTTTTTGTACAAAAGCCTTACATGAGCATCTTTAAATAGAAATAGATAGATTTTTTTGTTGCTGCAATTGACCTATCTGGATGTCCAAATATGTGTCCATGTCTGTTTTTCTTCGAGCATCTGAACTTTTCTGTGTTTCTCCCCCCCCCAGCCTTCGCCAGCCTGCCTGGTCTCATGGAACACCTGTCGGAGAATTACAAGTACTGGAAGGACTTGGACGAGATGAAGTGTAAGAGCCTGCGTCCTCCCCCTCCTTCTTGACCGACCCCTTGTAGCCTCCTCTCATCCATCACTCCAAGCAGGGTAGGACAGCGATTGCAGCCCTGCGGTGAAACAATTAGTCTCTTCAGCTGTGATTTGACGGAGCTCCAGCCCTCCCAGGCGCCCCCCGGACACGTTCATGGCCTCAAGCTGGCCGATCGGGGACTCTGAGAGCAGACATCACTGACTGACGAACACTGAGACGCTGTTTCAATCTCAAATCACAGCCTCTTTTCTTATGTGGTTATTGGTGGAGGTGGTGTTCTGCCAGTGGAGAACAGGTTGTCATTTGAGGGCCCTGTCGACTTTATGGTCCCGTTACGTTTTCCTAATAGCACCTCTGTGAAACTGTATGGACCTCACGGCTCACTTGACAATCTGTACCATACAGTATAACACACCTGAAACCTGCACTTTAGCTAATCAAGACATTTTCATTTTGAGCATCCTCTTGCTGTTTTTGCTTTTTACTGCTTTATTTTCTTTGAACAAATCTTTTCATTCTACGTCTGTCTATTGTTGTAAAAGAAACATGGTGAATGAGATGGTGACCAAAGCTAGAGGCTCTGAACTTCATGCTTATTTCTTTTCAAATTGCCAACTTGGGAAGGCTCTCAGCTGGAATTATTCGTTCTTATGAACTGTGATACAGTCTACACTATGAGAGACACTTTTGACTTGTGTCTGGGACCAAATACTTAGCAATCTCTGTTAGCCATGTACAGAAATAACTTGCTGGAAAGATTTAAGAATCTAGAACTCTAGAGACAGTTAGTCAAGTACCAGGGTCCAATCAGAGGGGGAGAACCAGCCAGCACACAGGTTTTCTAAATGATCAGCCCCATATACAGAGCCGACATCGAAGAAGGGCCTGCATTTGTGATGAGATCATGTAGCTACATAACAGTGTAATTGTCCTTTGTGAAGGTCTTTGTCAGAACAAATGGGAGGAGCAGAATTGCACTGTATCAGAGCTGTTTAAGTTTTCTGTAATGCTTTCATCAAATAATATACAAATATCAGATGTTACATAATTTTGTGACACTAACTGTAGACATTTGCATTCAGATAAGAAGAAACAAATCTGACTTCCAAGTATCTGAACAATGTTAAGAATAAACTTTCTACGTGAAGCTACATTGACTGTTGTACAATGGTGCACAAATCCTGTAGAGGCCATGTAACGCTGTTTGTCACAGCAGCGAGTAGCTGTGTTGGACCTCACAGCGACCTGACAGATGTATGAAGGAGCACCGGATCCATGTTTGGATCCAGCTTGTAAAATCTGCAGCTGCAGAGCTCATCGTCTGTCCACTTCCAACATTAATCAGCTCCGGCTCTCACAGGGTGTTTGTTAAAAAACAATTTTACTGTATCTCAAAAATCCTGCAATTCGCCTCGCAGTCATTTGGCTCGGTTTTAGGGAGAAGTCTAGTCTCTACATGATTTTCAGATTATTTGGATTCAAAGAAATGAGACAAAGGCCATCGGATGATGAGCTCTGCATGACGTGTCTGCCCTCTGGTGGCTACATTGGGGTGTTGCCGTAGTGGTAACATTAAATCAGTGTAACACGGTGACTTATTTGTCGGATCAGTTATTAACCTATTAACCCACTGGGACTGGGACTAGAATAGACAATGATTCAGCTTTAATATTTGAGGAATTGAACCAGTTATTACCTCTTAGTTAAAGGTGCTCTAAGCGATGTTGGGTGACGTTACTTCTTGTTGACGTTGGAAGTATTTTCAAACAAAACGGAGGCTAGCTCGCCCCGCCCTCCTCCTCATCCCGTCCCCTCTCCCTCTCTTCCGTGCTTCCTTGCACTAACCCCCCAACCCACACCCCAAAAATCCTTCTTGTCGGTTATCAGCTGGAACGCTGGAACACTGTTTATGTTTGGTGGTTGGTATTTAAGTTTGGTGCAGTTTGTTTTTGTTGGTGTTTGTGGAGCCTGGGCTGTCTACAGAGACTGCGTTTTTTACAGTGTGTTCAGGGGACAGGCAGCTAGCGGATAGTGAGGAGATGTTTGCTGTATGTGACAAAAAAAGTTGTAGCCTAAAAAAACACATGACATCGCTTAGAGGACCTTTAATGCATCTGTGTATCTTTCAGAGCACTTTTCTTCCACTTTAACACAGTTTGTGAAACAGTTTTGGAAAGCCCTTTAATATTATTTCATAAAGAAAATTGGACTACAAATCAAAATAGTAATTAGTGGTTAAATCTGCAGATATCCATCAACTTTCAGAGCTGCTTTGGTAAAATTGTGTAATGTGATTATTATATATTACCAGTTCTAGTCCCAAGACTTTTACTCCAGGAAACGCACATTACAGTATTAACCAAATGCACAGAGAGCTCTTTACTGGTGCCTTATTCTTTGGTCATCTTTACACAAACATAAGTATTTTTTTTGGTTGAAATAGTTCCTCCTCTCCTTTAAAGAAAGAAAAGCCGTACAAGTTTTAGATATTTAAAAAAAACAATAATATGACCTCGGATATGTGCTTTATGGTCCGTTCTACAGTTTTAGGTTCAACTTGGTGAGTCAGTGGTAATAGTTCTCACATTTGATCCTGACGCT
>CM042329.1:28625338-28700338 GCA_023566125.1 Zingel zingel | reverse complement strand
GCTTGCTGCATCCGATTGTATTTCACACCACCTTTTTTTAATCGGAGCCATTAAAGAGCCATTTGAGTCGTTAACAGGAGTTCTGCGCTTCACTGAAGGAATCCAAACATGCTGATATGATCTAAACTGGTTGTTTTTAGTTTTTAAGCAAAGAAGGAGAACAGTGGCGCACTCATGTGGATGAAAAATGGATTACATGCTTGTTGGGATTGGGTCGGGACTCACACTAAGGGTTGCAAGATAAATCTGAAGGTTTGCCAGATTATTAACTGAAAACAACATAAACATATGTATAATACACAAAACTATGCCTATTTCTTTAGTCTTACCTATAATATTTGCTTTTTGCACATTACTGAACCATTTTAAGTGTTTGGGATTCTAATATTATAATCAAATATTCTAATAAAATGAAAAATAAAATCGGTCTTAGGTTGAACTGGTCACAGCTGGTAGAGATATGCAACTGAGGACAAGGGGTTGAGATTGTTTTGTTTAAAGGAATACGCCGACTTATTGGGACTTTAGCTTATTCACCGTATCCCCCAAAGTTAGATAAGTCAGAATAGCTCAGTCGTTAGAGCGGGCGCACATATATTCACAAATACTCATGCCTCGACGCAGAAGGTCCAGGGTTCGAGTCCGACCTGGGACGATTCACATCTCCAGATCCTGATACTGCTCCCAATAAGTGTCAAAATAACGCCAGCATTTTCCTATTTACATGTTGTGATTTGTATAGTCACAGCGTGTACAAATAACAAGGTCACATGAGACACAGCCATCTTCTAACCATATACAAACTGGGAACTATATTCTCAGAAAGGCGAAGCACTGCTACTTGGGCGGAGGGATTTGCTCCCAGCACAAGAGAAGCCCTGTGGTGAGGAGCAGAGAGTAACAACGGTGCTTTTCAGGTGTTGCGCTAATCACGTAATAAACACGTATTTGTTCTGTAAAGTACTTTTAGAGACAGACAATAAAATCTGTGAGCCGGGCAGCAAGACGCTCCGCCTCTAAGACACTCCCGGTGTGGTATGGCGCGGAACAGCCGGAACACAGCAGAGACGCGCCCAGTGGGAAATGCCCATAGGAGACAGGAACTGATATCGTACCTGTCAGATAACAGCATGGTGTGTAAGACATTAGAGTCATGGGCCACCTTCCTGTAGGCCACCACGGTCTTAGTCAGAATGCTGTACACATACAGACCGCTGCCCACAGCTGCGAGGATGTGCTACAAAGCACACACACAAAAAAAAAAAAGTGTTGTTACGATAACAAAATAACATACTAACAATTTTAAATGACACCCAATAGGTGCATCCACTCATGCTGTCTTCCTCACCCTTCCATTGGTGGTCAGATGCTGAATTGACATCTCACTTGGTTTGGGAGCAGCCAAGCATATTTCGGCCTGGGTGCAAGCTTGTGACTCCTCCCACAGGATGTGCTCATAGGCCAGGATGTTCCAATCAATCGCATCCCATAAGATCAACTCGCCCGCATGGGAACCGCTGGCAAAGAGCCCGTCTGAGGAAGACACAGAGCTAAAGTCATATGAACCAATGCAATTTCTCAATATTTTAAAAACTGAATGAAGCCAATTTTTTTTTTTCAAAGATGAGTCAGCGTTTCCTGACAGACTGACCATTGACGTTGATGAGAGCTCGAATCCTGTCCTGGTGGTCGGACAGACAGCGGATCTCAGCCACTGACAGGGAGGAATCAGTAGAGTATGTCAGCCTGTAGATCACTGTAAATAAGGAAATATAATGGTCAACATTCGTTAAAGCCATTTAGTTTTTATCTTTTTGCACATAATGAACATTCTTGTCATCAAAACCCCTCTCATACCAATCTCTTTATCCATAGCAGCTGCTATGCAGTTCTTGGGCAGCTCTATCAAAGCAGTTATTCCTGCAGAATTCCAAAACACAATGACAACATTAATCAGTTTGTGTGCTAAAAGCAGTGTCAGGGGTGAGCATAGTCGGTGCAACAATCAACATGAGAGGTTTATTGTGACAGATATTTTTTCTTTTGTTTCTCCTCACCAGTGTCGCTGTGGTTCTGTCTGTGACACTGCAGCTGAAAGTCTTTGTTCCACACACACAGTTCTTCCCCGCCGGAGACCCACACACACAGCCGCTCCAGCACCAGCAAACACTGAGAGAGACACAAAGACGCATCAGCTCATGAGATACATGTGCTGTGTAATCTCACACACACACACACACACACACACAGACAACACACAGACACACACACACACACACAGACACACACACACACACACACACACACACACACTATCAGCGAAGAACATAAATCAAATACAATTAGCCTATAGATGCTGCAATTAACCCTAATCTACGATCAAGAGGAGGCAATTACAATTTTTATCTTAAATCATAACTAGCAGAATAACCTTTAGAGTTAAACATGTAATTAGTATGTTATGTATCTTGCCAATCAAAACTTAATTGCCCAAAGTTGGATGACTGGAATATCCACACAAAAATGTAATGTGAAGGACTAAGACGTCCTGTATATGCCCTGTATTGGTATGTATAGTGTGGAGCATTTCTGCAAATATAACTGTTGTTAAACTTTCAGTTTGTTTTTTTTTAAGATAAAAAATATTTGCTTGCATGATTTCAGACATGTTCTTGTAAGGGAATAATGGTTTACACAGAAACCAGGTGTAACATGAAACACTGTCCTGCACAAAGCAGATGTAGGAACATTGGATTGTGTACTCGTTCCAAATTACACAAACAGCAGTTTCTCAAGTTGTTGGCTTAAAAAGAGATGAAACCTTATACTTAGCATATGACTATGTGCCGTTTTGTGTGCATAACTTAAGCAGAGTGGAAAACAGCCAACCGAGACGATGCCAGTCAGGTGTTGTCATCTATTGTTCATATGGCCACTTTTTTTTTACAAGCACTCTAGTTTTTATACAAGCATTATGCAAAGTCAATAACATAAACGCTTAAAATAAGTTATTCTATATGTTCTAAAAACCATAGCTGTCATAAAAACTGATTTCCTTTACTTAACCAGTGCCAATTGGTAGTTCTATGCACAGGAGGAGTGATATGAATGGACCACTTTTTCAAACATGGAAGATGTAACATCGCTGACTTCATCTAGCTGTTAAAGCGATGTTTGTCCTTCAGACATAGGTGACTTTTACGGCTTTATCCAGACATGACGGGACCATTAGGGAAGGTGGAAAGTAATGATCTTAGGGTGCTTTCACACCTATAGTTCGGTAGATTCGGTGCGATTCGGGGGTGAAGTTGCAACATTGTTGCATTTTTCATTTGGTTCGGTTTGCTTTCACACTGCATTTTGTCAAACGCACCAAACACTGTAAACACACGTCATGCGATGGAAACGGTCGCCTGTTTATTGGACAGAATATCCAAAACTCCCTCGACACTTCTGGTCTTAAAATTAATGGAGCAACACCAAATTTATAACGTCTTGGGTTTTCTGGTTCTGCTTTAGTGTTTCTAATATTTTAGAAGAAGGCGAACAATGTGAACAGCTGACAGACAGCGAGTGAAGGAGAGAGAGAGAGAGATGATGATGTGCTGTAACACAGACGACCAGCGATGTGTGCTTAAAACAGCTTATGGATCTGAAAGTTATCATCCCTTAAATCATATATAAGTCCGTAAATTGTGTGCAAGGTTGAAATTGCAGGCTAGTAAATGCTCTGTTTTTTGGTTCACTTCCTGTATTGGGGTCAGATCGCATTCCCACCTGAAATGAACCAAACTCTGGTTCAACTCTAGTCTCAAGTTCACTTGAAAGCGTACCGAGACCCCAGCGGACCAGAGGTCGTTTGTTTGATCCGCACCAGAGTTCGGATGAGCTTTCACCCCGCCCCAAACGAACCGGACTATCCGACCAAACGAGGTAGGAGTGAAAGCAACTTTAGTTATCTCACAAAACTAATAGATATTAGCAGGGCAACTAACCATTATTTTCATTACTGATTAATCTGGCAATAATTTTTTCCATTAATCACTTGGTCTATGAAATGCCAATCACAACTTTACAGAGACCAAAGTGGCATCTCCAGATGTCTTGTTTTGTCTGACCAAAAGTCCAAAATCAAAAAAGGAATTTGGTTCCTATTATATATGACCAAGAGAAGCAGCAACTCATGACATTTGAGAAGCTGTAACATGTGTAGCATTTTTCACCGTTTTTGCCTGAAAAAATGCCGGAAACGATTAATTGGTCGTTTTCTGACGATGTTCGTGTGTTACCTCGTGCTGCTGTAGCTTTTACGTCAATCTGACAGCATTCAATTCAGACTTGTGTTGTGCTGGAAGCCTTATGGAAACGTTATTAGGTCCGACCTAGTAACATTGGCATTGTGATGTTGACGTAAAAGTGACTTATTCAGACATGATACCCACATGCAAATTACCATTACATTTATGTAACAAGGTAAATGTCCAAAAGGGGTCTTAACAATTACCTTTACAGAAGACTGAAGATCTGAAATGGTCTGAACCCTGTTGCCTGTATCAGGGTCCCACAGCTGACAAATCAGTTTAAGGGAAATCCAGTTTGAATTACAAACACAACGATAACATAGGAATGATTTTAGCGTGTGTTTGAATGTAGGCGTCTTTGCTGTGTAGTTTGATATGAGGATACACTGAGACTTCGGTCTGAGGAGGCTGTGATGAGCGAGGTGTGCGATGTGAGTCCATTATTACAGGTGAAGGTGGTTATGGCTGTTATTTGCTGGGAATGGCCCCTCAGCTCCTGCAGCCTCTCCCCGGTCTAACAGTCAGAAGGGGGAAAAAAGCAATTAGTGCCACTGTGTTGTGTGCAATTTTACAATGCAATGAAATAATCAACTTGCTGCATATTACCTCAACATTCCACACTAAAACAAGGCCATCATCGCCTGCTGACGCACATCTGGAAAACATAAGTGAAAAGGTACGAGTTGTTTTGTGCAAGTAGACTCATACGTGACAAAAAATACTTCAATACGCTTGGCAGGCCTCATCTTAGACGTAGTCAAACACACTAAGTTAATCTCTATCTGTGGGAGGAATCATTTCCCGTAGGTCCATCACCACCTGAGAAATCTTTTTAAAAAAACACATCTGTCCGGGGGCTTTCCACCTTCACTTGCCCTCTGACCCTGAACCATCCACACTCCCTGTTCCCAAAATCAACAGACAGGATGACCGGATAAAAAAAAAGAAAGAGATAAAGTGAGAAGAGAGGAACTGTCAAGGATATATTTTCAGACTTCAAAAGCAATCTGGAGAGAATTTTCTGGCCTTTGCCCCTGACTGTGGACCTGTGTGCGGAGAGGACGAGACCCAGAGGAGGAGGTTATTACTGGAGGAGACCAGGCGTGAAGCAAACACACACACACACACACACACACACACACACACACACACACACACACACACACACACACACACACACACACTTAGTTCTGTTATAAATCCCACTGTAAACACTTATGCAGACCCACTCTACCATGCCAATGTGAAGCATGCTTCCACAAAGCAGTGCAGAGCAGAGAGCAGGTGCAACACCTTTATGTGTGTGTGTGTGTGTGTGTGTGTGTGTGTATGGACAGCATTAAAGGGCTTTGGTTATACTGTACTGTGCACACACACAATCACATAGTGGTGATGATTGGGCTCTTGTCATGCTCTGTAAGTTTTCTGTAGGTGAGGATCTACTGTCAATCACAAAGGGATGGAGGCCAGCCAAGGGTAGAGAGGAGAGAGGTTAGAAAAAGAGAGGGAAAAAAGGGGAGGAGGGGGGGTTGTGGTCTGCTTACCTGAAGTCATCAATCTGCACCAGAAATCGAACAATGTCAAAATGTCCTTTCAGCACCTGCAGCTCAGTGAAGCAGTTTTTGGGCTGTTCCTCTCCGATGCACAACACAGAGCTTTTCTGCAGACATAAGAGGGAAAGAAGTGAGACAAACAGGCTGAGGTGCTGAGGTAGACAGTGGACTCTGGCTGAAAGAGTGTAGAGCAGGGACAGATTGTGGTGGAAAGTACATTTGCTCTAGTATTATACTTACTACAATTGTAAGGGCTTTGTAGTTTCATTTCCATTTCCTGCTACTTTATACTTCTGCTCCACTACATGTCAGAGGGAAATATTGTACGTTTTACTGCACTACACTTATACGACAGCTATGATTACTTTTCAGATTAACCCTTGTGTTGACTTCGGGTCACATTAGCCCGTTTTAAATTTTTGTTTTATATCAGAAAATATTGGACGTAGAAATAAGCGCTGAAAATGTGTAGAAGAAAATTTTTAAAATGTAAAACGTTGGAAAAAGCAAAAACAAATTGTGAAAAAAGGCGTCAATAATGTCAGAAAAAAAAGTGTTGAAGGTTGAAGGGAAGACAACACAAGGGTTAAACAATATATCGTATTATACTTATGTTTTTAAAATCTCCATCTGCAAATTAACTGCACCTGTCTTATTTCCCTCGAATGCGGTGAAGTTGAATCATGAAGTAACATAAAAATGTAAATACTCACGTAAAGTAGCGTTACAAGTACCTCAAGTATAAGTACATGCGTAAATGTACTTAGTTACTTTCCACCAATGCTCGACAGTCTTACAAAGAGATGTATTTGCCCAAAGCATATTACCATAAATACAATATGGATATACCATGGAATAATATAGAGATGATCAAAAAGACAAGCTGATTAACAGCTAACGTTAGCCTTAAATATTAGCGTTACTGAGGTAACGTTAGCTAGCGTTACATCTTACCTCCGCTGAACCCTGAGCTTCTCGCCCACCAAGAAACCACCGAAGCATCGTGTTTTATCGGTTAACGTCAGCTGAAGGAAACTGAAAGAAGCCGGTGTACATATTTATCTGAATATGAGCCAAAACAAATCTGGACGTGTAACTAAAAGCACAGCAAACAAGCTAACGTTACATTATCTCACCACTCATTAGCGTAAACAGAGAAACCCGAGACGCTTCCGCTTGATCAGTTATCGTCCTTTTTTATCGCCCTTTCGAGAGGATTTTGAGATGTAACACGCTCCGTTTTGTTGACCGGATGATTTCACCAAAATCTATCTTATCTATCTTAATACAGTTAAGTATGTAAGCTAGCTGCATGTTATTCCTGTGTCACGACAACAACAAACCATTCATGTGACTCAATCTACGGAAGCCTTGGTTGGACAAAATTCATTCAGTCCAAAAAAGCTATTGGGAATTGAGTATAACAGCAGCTGTTGTAATTTTATTTCAAAGTTGTTCCTGTGTTTTTTTATAAAGCTCAACGGCATTTACTTGTGTTGTATTTTATTTATTTATCAAGTTTTCCATCCAGACAGATATAAAAATTGGTACTCTGTTTTGAATAGTACATCGTTTTTCAACAAACAATGGTCAAATTACCTCCTTTAAAAGTATTGAAAATACATCTAGCCTACTGCTTCATCCTCATTGAAAAATCAAAATGTAAACCCTATATATGGTGGCCCTGAAAGGCCACAACATGCAACATTAGGAAAACGCACACAAATAGACCACAACACGCAACATTAAGACAACACATGCGAATAAACCACAACACACAACAAAAATGTAACGTTGCTAGTGAAGTTAACAAGGTGCAGCTTTATTTCCCATCCTGCAGCTACAACTGATAAACATACCAATTTCTAAATCTCTGCTAATGTTACGCACATACAGTAACGCCATATAAAAAGAGATGAAAATGCCACCGTATATTAAACAAATGGCACAAAAGACAGCAACCCAGCTAACAGCCTAATGTTAAATGAGCTGTGGAACCCTATTGTTTTTCTAAAGATTATTATTCTTCTCCGCCTAAAACTCCGACTACAGCCTAAACAATTGAACCACTTCCACCACTAGGTGGCGCTATAGCAGAAAAAACGCATTTGGCCCTATAACTCCCACACCGTACACTGAACATTCAAAATCCATACATCCACGCGTTCCCTGGATTGAACTGAATCACGTGATATAGGCCACGCCCATTTCCGCCTAGACTTTTATGTGTGAAAAATTGTGTCCTCCTAGACCATGCGACCGAACTGCACGAAACTTGGACCATAGCATCTCCAGACCGACCTGACAAAAAGTTAATAAAAAGAATTTTGATAGGGTAAAAATTGCGCATATTACGCACAAACAAATTTGTGTAGCTAACTATGAAAACACTAACTTTGCCATATCTCGGCCAAAATAAATGCTATCAACGCCAAACTTTAGATTCTTGTTTGCCATGACCCTCTGAAGGTCCCCCACGCGTTTAACGAAAATTGGCCACTAGGGGGCGCTACAAGTACAAAAAGTTTATATCTCATGAACGGCTCATCCGATTTTTACAAAATGTTATGGGTACCATCTAGGGCCACTCCTGAGGCCAACCCTAGAGTCGGGTACTGAGGGGGTCAAAGTGGGCGTGGCCTATGGGACCCAAGTCTAGATTCACTGCTTACACTAATGTGAACAACTTTAAATTTGCAGGGTAGATGGACAATGGGTCATGAACCACACCTACCAAAAATTACAAATTTGGACCAATTGTTGGTGCTGTAATGGATTTTTTTTTTTGCCTTCAACTCCCAAATTATACATCGCACATTAGAAAACCTTACATCCACGTGTTCCTTGACTCAAGCTGAATCACATGATATAGGCCACGCCCATTTCTGCTTAAAATCTTTTTCACAATATCGCACAATGCGCAAAACCAACTTTTTCGAACTAGTCCTTGGCCGTGCAACCGATCTGCACGAAACCTGGTAGGTAGCATCTCCAGATGGACCTGACCAAAAGTTACTCAAAGAATTTTGCTATGTTAAAGTATGCGCATTTGACGACCAAACAAATCTTCGCGAATAACTTGAGATCATTGTTCAACATCCCACTACGATGCTCTGTACCAAATTTGGTGAAGATTGGCCTTTAGGGGGCGCTATAAGCAACGTTTGTTTGTTTTGGCCAATAACTGAATGCATTTAAATGGGAAATTTGCAATTGCAATATCTCTGCCACAGTAAATGCAATCAACATGAAACTTGTGATGCTCGTTTGGCATGCCGCTCTGAGGCTCTGTACCAAATTTGGCGAAGATTGGCCATTAGGGGGAGCTATAATCAACGTGGACGAGTTTTGGCTGAAATGCAAAGAATTTTTGACTACTTTTTTTTTTATTGTAGAGAATTGTTAAAGGTAGTCTGTATATGCATGGAGATGAACTGTTAACTGCTACATTTGCAATGGCGATGTACCACAGACGTCGCGGCTAACACCTCTCGATATTTACCGACGTTTGCCTCCCCGCCGCCAGGCTTCAGGTTCCGCTTTCGCACGCTCCCCGGGGCGTCGGGGTCAACTGGCGTGGATGGCTTGGGCCCCGTCATAACAGCTTGCAGTTGTAGTTATTACAGTTTTTCTTGATTGCTTTGACACAGCAGTCAACTCAAACTCCACATTTTTCAAAACAGTTAACACACAGGCTGAAACAGTGGCACTCATGGTCAAAATGACACATTTTGTTTGCAAAAGGCTCTAACCGTGCCAAAACATTTAAAATATGCAACAAAAGAAAATTTTGCCTTCAAACAACACAACTTGCAAACAAGTGTATGAGCTCTTCCAATCAACCATTACACAGTGGACAACAAAATACAAAATACAGCACTGCGAATCAGTGCACCATTGCTTGTCAATGTAGCCTATTACTGTACGTAGCTTTCATGCCAGTGACATTTGTTGTCAAATTTGCCTTCTTGCAAAGAATTGGATCCAGAATCAGAAATGCTTTGATGCCAATTTTATTGATTCCATTGATTCTTATTTCAAACTGTGGCTGAAAACTGAAATACTGTATATATTACACAAAATACATGTAAACCAAAATAAAATCTATTAGAGTATAAGAAATTAAGAAAATAAAAATAAAATCTATTACAGTAAAGTATAAACATCTATTACTGCAGAGTATAAGAAATAGCCACTATTGATACTCAGTCTCTTCTGTCTTAGACCTCTTCCATCCATGTTGGCAAAGAACAACACAGACGCTGCACCTTAAGGCCTGCAGACTGATTGCTCATTGAAGATTTGTGTGAAGGAGCGTCAGTCAAACATGCTTCAGTGATGTCATACGTATGTAGGTAGTTTCTAATAGTTAGTTAGATGGTTTCTGTTTGGTTACTATAGCTACACTCTAAAAAAAATCATAATTTTACAGTAAATTACGTTTTTTAAAAATAGTATTAAAAAACAGTAAAATTACAGATATTATCAGTAAATTAACAACCCGCCTGTTATTTTACGTGCTATGCCAATAATGCCAAACTACAGTTATTTCCCATTTTTTTTACAGAAAATTACTGTAGTAATTATGACATTTGCCTGTTATTAAATGTTTTGCTCGTTATATAAAGGTTTATCTCCATACTGACAATTTAAGATTTTTTATTTTCTAACTTTTTTCTTCTTCTTTGTTATTACTGTTATATTGACAACAGACTACTTGTTTTAACTGTAGCCTGTTACTTTACTGTTGGCTGGTCATTCCCCAAAGTTATCCAGGAAATAGCTCTGCAGTCCAATGGCCACTTTAACCAACTCTAACCCTAACCCACTTTAACATCCTTTCTGGGTAAAAACCTTTAACTATAATGTCTCATAGAAAATGTAAATGACGTTTGTTTGAAAAGGTAGCTCACTTTAAATAAAAAATCAGTCATTACCTAACCCTCATTCTGAAAGAAGGTCAGGTTATTTTTTTCAATTCACAAAACACTCCTGGAGTTTCACATGAAAACAGCTTGCCGCATCCTCCCAAACAACTGTAGTCAACAGCGGCTTTGTTTCAAACGTTAAAAAACAACTTTACAAAAACATAAAAAGGCCTTCATACTGCTTGTCGATTGTAATCCACGTTTTCAAAAGTCCAGACAAGCCACATTGACCTGAAAAGTTGTCATTTACACCATGTGTTTAGCAGAAATCTTCACTGTAGCTTCTTAGCTGGGAGCTGTGTTAACGTACACACTGCTTGATCTGTGGGTGTGGGTTTGCTTGACCACAGTGCAGAGCTAAGAACCTGAGGATTCTTGAGTTGTTTGTTGCATTTAAAATGTAGTCACTATTTTCTGCAGTTGTTTGGGAAAATGCTACAACACTGATTTCCTGTGAAAGTCCAGCATGTTCATTTAACATGAACTATAAATAAAATCCTACTTTTTACAGTAAATACCTTTCAGTAATAGTTTCTCTCTGTGTGTGTCCCCTCCAGGAGCAGATCCAGACAATTACTGGCCATTTGGAGGAAGTCTGATCTTTCTGCTGTGTTGCACCTCTCTTACAGACTAATTGACCTTTTGTGGTATGTTTTAATTTTACTTAATAATACACTGTATAGTTAGTATTCTTAAATGTTATCAGAACTACCTTATACAGAGGCCCCAAGGGTTAGGAGAATAAAGAAGAAGAAGACCACAACTCCCTCAGCTCAACAGCACAATGTGTTGCTTCCTTGCCTCCTTGCTTCCATTTTGATAGAAATGCTTACAGACACACATGGAGAAGTACCATTTTTAGTTTTTCAGTTCCTCCTGGGGGGCTCTAAAGAAATGTTTGTGAATAATTGCTTGATATTGTAGATTTACATCTGAATACATTAAATAAAAGGATTTTAGAATCAATAGTGGTGTTTACTTTATTTGTAGTTAATTTCCTACGACATTTTAATTGAAACAGTGAAAATGATGTATATAGTTTGTATTGCTTGAGTATGTTTTTAGTTGAGGATATTTCACATTAATTTTGAAGATTATATTTTGGTGTCTGTTCGTAATAATTTAGCAAAAATCTGTAAAATAATCGTATTTTCCTGCAGAACTTTTAGGATTGTCCCTTTATTGAAGGTGATTGATCATAATTATTTGGGAAAAATCTGTAAAATGACGGTATTTACCTGCAGAATTTTTAGGATTGTCCCTTTATTGAAGGTGATTGATCATAATTATTTGGGGAAAATCTGTAAAATAATGGTGTTTTTCTGTAAACATTTTAATGACATTTTCCATAAATGTAATGTTTTTACACATTGTTTGAATTAGGGTATTTTACTTTAATTTTACGGTCAATGGTTGGCAGCCGTAGCTGCCAGTCATTGACCGTTTTTTTACGGGGTTTTTTCTTACAGTGTAAAACAATGGAGTTTGGACTGCTTGAATGACATCCGTGTTAACTGTTCTGCAAAAGGGTGGGGAAAATGTGTCAATCCAATGAGAAAGGGTTAACACATTTGCAAGAGGTGTCTTCTGTTCTGCTGAGACAGTGATGATGAAAACCGAGTGGATCCCAGTGTCTTTAAGCAGGTCAAAGCAATCAAGAAAAACTGTAATAGCAATTTGTACCAGCATTAAAGCGTTAAGCTTTACATTGATGTAACACATCAACGGTGATAACAAATGTACGGCAAGCGCTATAGATACTTACATTTAAATGATTATTGCACCGTCAGCAATGCCGTTCCGACTCATAGACAGTAGATTTCCTTCTAGCCTCAACCATCTGCAGCCACGTGTGCATCACTTAAAAGTGTCCCCTGTAAACACTTCCGTTGTGTTGTGGGCTATTTGCACGTGTTGTCTTTATGTTGCGTGTTGTGGTTTATTTGTGTGCGTTTTCTTTTTGTTGCGTGTTGTAGTTTATTTGCACGTGTTGTCTTTATGTTGCGTGTTGTGGTTTATTTGTGTGCGTTTTCTTTTTGTTGCGTGTTGTAGTTTATTTGCACGTGTTGTCTTTATGTTGCGTGTTGTGGTCTATTTGTGTGTGTTTTCTTAATGTTGCGTGTTGTGGCCTCTCAGGGCCACCGTACCTACAAGCTTTCCCAGGACACACATTTGGTCTTCTGCTTTATCAGTATAATTAGGCAAAAACAAAATTATAATAATGATTTATTTAAGTACAAATTACATTAAAAGTTAAAAGTTTTGTATGAACAGATGTAAGCGTTTACAAGTATTTTGTGAAACAGCTGTGTGAGAAATAATAATTTGAAAAGTAAAAAAAAAAAATAAATAACCTGACAAATTGAAATGACATTTGTTTTCGGTGATTATGTTATCGGTCATTGTGTGTCAAACTAAACCTACTCAACTCAGTTCCCTGTCAATCTCCATTATAATACTAAGAGCAAAGTTATTGGAATTTAGCCTGAAGTTGGGGGGGAAACACCCATAGGCCTATTAGTACAAAAAGTATCTCACATTATTACAAACGTCTATTATCTGTCTTTATGCACTGAATGTTTCAGGTTTCCACATCACGTGTGTGTAAGTTGTATATTGATTGGACCATAATTGGCTTCCAAACTAGTTAAAATCCTTCTTGGATGTACACAGATTTAAGGTAAGCGCAAAAACAAAAGTATTCTAGTGTCAAACTCTGCACATACATCATTCTGCACAGAGCAACTCAAACATCCAACAAACAAGAATAAAACATTTTGAGTGTCATTCTCCTTTTTACTACTAGATGGCAGTGTGTAACAATCCCATGAGATCAGAGTAAGGTTCAAACCTCCCTTAGCTTGAAAAAAACAAGTAGGCCTATTTTTACCAAATGTTTCCCTTTGCATTTTCTAAGTTATATAAGTTCTAAAATACTAAATCAACTCATTTGATTGTTTCTCTTGTATGAGTTAAACACTCAGTTTGTCTTACTTCCCCTTATTTCTCTCCGCCACCCCATGACTTCTGCATTGATGTTGACCTGCTCTCCCTCTATATCTTCCTCCTCCATTCTCCTTCTCCTCCTTTTCCTGTTAACACACAGATACACACACAGTCACACATCACCCTAGCTGTGTCTACTCCTGCTCCCCGATTGAGACGACACGCAGTGTAGGGCCTGTGACCTTCATGGTGGCTCAGATCTGCGGCTGGCACTGATTTCTGATTTAGTGTCGATCCGCCGCGCTTGTCAGGGGCTGCGAGGTGCTTTCCATGCGGTAATAGAAAAGCTCAAGGGCAGCTAGAGAAAGGAGGAGGGCTAGGGAGCGGGATTGGTTGAGATGGAGTGAATGGGTTTTAGATTTGGGGATGGGTGACGCTCTGTTTGTTTAACTATCTGTCAGATATCTGGATGAATAGGTCAAATATGTAGAGAAGTGTTTCCAGTCAGTATATAATTAATGCAAAACGTGAAAGACTGTGATCCAAGTACAAGACTTACAGCCATGCTAGCAGCTCTGTGAGGCTGTACTTAGGCACAGTGGTGCTTTGAGCTAAATGCTAACGTCAGCAGGATCATAAAACGATGATAAACATGCTGACATTAAGCATGTTTTCCATGTTCACCATCTTAGTTTAACGTCTTAGTAATACTTACTACTTAGCACTAAACACAAAGTACAGCTGAGGCTGACGGGTATGCCACTAGTTTAGCAGGTATTTGGTCATAAATCAAAGTATTGGACACGTCAAAAATTTGACCTGATGATAGCATTAGATGAATGGCAATCCATTCAATAGCCCAAAAATGTGAACCTCATGGTGGCGCTAGAGGAAAGGTCAGGGGATCATTGAAGTCATTAGGATTCATCCTATGCGCACAATGAATGTCTGTACAAAATCACATGGCAATTCATGTGATAGTTGTTGAGATATTTCAGTCTGGACCCAAGTGGTGGACCAATCAATCAACAAACAGACACTGTCATCACACTCAAAACCACAAAAAGGGAACCTCATGGTGGCTCTAGAGGAAAAGTCAGAGCATCAACAAAGTCATTAGGATACATCATCTGGTAACTAATCTGTACAGTGATGTACCAATGTATTCAGTAGATGTTGAAATATGTCACAGAATAAGTGATGAACATGACCTGTTATTGTGCTAAAGGAAAAGTCAGGGAATCACCAAAATCATTAGGATTCATCCTCCAAATTTAATGGTAATCCATCCAACAGTTGTTGAAGTATTTCAGGACCAAAGTGGTGAACCAACTGACCCATTAACAGGCCAACGTTGCCGCTATATGGCTAAAAAATAAGCACATAGAAAATGCGGTTACACTTTACTTGAAGGTATCTACATAAGAGTGACATGACACTGTTATGATCGTGTCATAAACGTTTATAAACAAGTCCTAAACGTTTATGACATAACGCTTCTTTTAGTAAGTGTCATTTGGTTTTTGTCATGTCACTCTTATGTAGATACCTTCAAGTAAAGTGTTACCGAAAATGCTATTTGGCCAGGATGGTGCAAGGAAATGAGACGGGAAAGTAAAATTATAGAGTGAAGAAGAGAGAAAAGATAAACAGAGTTAATAAAAAAAACAGGTGAGCACAGACAGGGAGGTATTGTAGAGATTCAAGAGTCCACTGGGAAGAAATGGGAGGGAAAAGTAAGCGGTCCCTGAGGGCAGCGGCCTCGGCCTGGTGTAGACAAGGTGTCAAATATGACCAATGGCAGGAATCAGCTAAGAGGTGAAGTCATGATGCGATGTCCACCAAAACCTCCCAGCACTGAAGACCAGAGTCAGAGCAGAGCAAAAAGTCTGCCTGCTCCCTCTTCTTCAGTGACAGTGCCTGATCTCCCCTATCTACACCCTGTAAGGAAAACAAATGGTTATGATGATGGAAAAGGAATTAAGCTGTAATTTAACAATGGGCCAACAATGGTATTCAATAACGGGCTCCCTCCCTCGCTGTACGGAAGGGTCTTGTAGAAGAGAGCGTCTCATTCTTGACCAACACACTTCACTGTCCCTCTTCATCAGGCTTTCGCTATGTTCTGCTTTACCTAGCGTGGCCTCTGCCTCACATGGGATCTGCACTCAGACCTCAACACACAGGAAAGGAACTTCATAAGTCCACAGCTAATGATTCCTGCTTTCTTTTACAAAATGTATGACTTTTTTATGTTCCAATATTTCCCTACTTTCCCTATAAGTAAACCCAAATGAAAAAACTTTATTCTTAATTCATCACGTAAACACAGTGTGGTGAAATTTAAATACTCCATGAACCCATCCTAAGTATTAGGAGCAGTGGACAGTATTTATACAGCATCCAGGGAGGAACTTAAGGTTCAGTGTCTTGCTCAGGGACACTTTGACATGTGGCTCAAGGAGCCTCAGATCGAACCGTCAATCTTGTGGTCGAGCGACCACTCTACCTCCGAGCCACAAGCCATCCTGCCATAGACACAAGCCATGTCTATTTATTCCACAGAAATGTACAAAAACAGGTGGCAAATATTGATTTTTTTTTTTAAGCCTAAAAGTAAATTGTAAAACAGCTTGGCAGTGTAATTTTTTAACAAACCCTACTCAAACTGAACTAAATGGAGATTTTGTTGGGGACTATTTTCAGCCGCGGACACATTTGGTGTATTATTGAATATTTACAGTTTTCAATGGAAGTGAAAGGACTTGTCAACAATAGAGCTCTGTGGCACAGATGAATAAACTATGAAGTTTTGACTGCAATCATCCCTCGTTCCATATTGGCCATGAAGAGACACCTTCCTAACACGAGATGTAGAAACTACGACTCTTCAGCAGTCTGAGTTACACAATTATACTGGATATTTTCCAGAGTTACAGCCTTTTCAGTACAAACTGTCTTCCTTGGAGCAAGGAAACACATTCAGGGAAAGAAAACAGTCTAAACAAGCTCTTCTGACATGTTATCTGACTATACGTCAAAAGGCAAAAACGTTCATACTTCTTCAGAATGGACACACTTGAAGTTGGGGCGTCAAACCCATCATAGAGCAGGTGAGATGCAATGATCTTGCAAATGAGGATAACAGTGCACATTTTCTGATAGGCTTTCTCAAATGCATTCATGATGTGTTTTTTTTCTCGCGCAAAGAGATGAAAGAAAGTGTGTAAAGAATAAAAAGTATTTTTTAGGAGAGGAATCCACCTTCCCAATTTCTGTGTTAAGTGGCCGCGCTTGTCGGATCATTGGTTTCGAAAAAGTATTGAAAATCTTTCAGACACAGCCCCCTCCTTCTTGATCCCAATGGTGGAAAGACGCTATTGTGACATGCACTTTGTTTGTTTCAACGATAGACTTGAAAAAGTCTGAACTTATCCTTTAACGGTCTGTCATTTCTTTCCTCCCACCTTAGCTATGCAATATAATTTTACAGATTTTACTTGCAGGTTTTGAAACATCTGTCTCTGAGACATTTGCCTCTACCTTGAAACAATGGAGGTGGATTGATTTTTCTTTCGTTTTTTTTCTGTGGTGCACAAAAAATGAAAAATGACATTTAACAATTGAACAGCAGCATCTCTTTCCTAAATCCTTGTCTCTGTTTTTCTAAATCAGTGGTTCTCAAACTTTTTCACATCGAGGTCCCCTAAACCGACACAAATTAGACCATGGACCCCCATCTGATAAGGCTTTGTCCAAGGGTCCCCTACCTGATGGAATTTTTGCTTTTAAATATTTTATTACAGAAAGTGAATGAAACCCATGAGCAAAATAGTCACACAATATGTCATTGTGTTACTTATGACATTATAATGAAAATAAATGAGTCCCCTTTTTGTTGGGGACCCCCTGGAACCCTTTCAAGGACCCCTGGGGTCCCCCGGACCCCACTTTGAGAACCACTGTTCTAGATAATCCACAGACCTTACCGTCAACAGATTCATAATGACTTTTTCTTGAGTAAAAAGTAGTTAAACCAAAACTGTCCACGGAAAATCCTTTAAACCTGTATGGTGACACTTGTGCCATAAGACCTATTTAAAACAAAGTGCATGTGGATCTGATTAGAATATATATGGCACATAATCCAGAGGGTGATGGTCTAAAGATGACCAGGGAGGATGCCTGAGTGTATTCAAGCTTGTCACTTTGATTTGTCACATGCGTATGACTGTAATCGCTGTGTTTCAGTCATCATAGGTTAATTATCAGCCTTGACCTATTACATACACACACACACAGACACACATACACACACACACATGGATGGGTGGATTGTTTTTGTATAACCCCAAAAGTTAGAAGACATACAGCTCAGTAATGTAAAGCTGCCACTTCTCCTTTACTCTGTATCATCTTCCTCTCTGTCTAACTGATCATCACTGTCTGTCTCTCCCCCTTCCTTCCCTCTCCCTCCTTCCCCCGATTCCTCCCTCTCTCCCTCCCTCCCTCCCTCCCTCATTCGGTGACCCACTAATGTTCTGTTCATTTTCTCTTATGAATAGATAATGGGCAAAAATCAAATCTCTTCATTTGCATGTAATACAATTAAGACCTTTTCAAACAATGACAAATGGAGGGAGCAGCGAGATGTCAGTCAGCCTCGTCACAGAGAGAGCAAAGACGGCATCGGCGAAGCTCTCCATTTTAACGAAAATTAATATAAAACCTTCAAATAGAATTTTCTTGCCGCCATCTGGCATAACAATCACCAAGACACTCCTAGACTCTGCCTGTCAAATAAAATTAAACTGCTCATGAATTTGGATTCATAACGCGGATGTGAAACCACCAACATACAGTACCTCAACCCTCCCCCCCCCCCCCACCCCCCCCCCCCACCCCCCCCCACCCCCACCCCCCCCCCCCACCCCAAAACCCAAAGAATTTGATTTTTTTCTCTATCAATAAATTATGGGATGTGTGACCCAACATGATCTCAATTTCTCTTTGTCTCATTGGTTGATTTAAGGACACGTGAACTTTGGCAAGCAGGTTTAGGATCATGTCGGTGTTACAGCTGCTACTTAAAGGATAGGTTCACTATTTTTTTAAGTCTTTTTAAAAATAATTCTTACACGCCCATATGTACAATAAAATAGTTCTTGTTTGCTGTATTTGTCCATACTCTTCAAACTGGCCCTGAAGAGATTCCCTTTATGCTAAACTTAACCTTAAGCTAAGCTAAGCTAGGCTAAGCAGCTGCTGGCTCTAACATCATAATTAACACACAGACATGAGAGTTGCATCAATCTTCTCATCTAGCTCTCAGCAAGAAAATGAATATAGGCCTACAGCATTTCCTAAAGTTATTTATTGTCATATATGCACAGCAATTACAGAAAAGCAGTCGTTGGCAATGAAGATCTCAGGCTCTCTCCAACAATTCTCATTAAATATGTAAAAAGAAAAAATGTAATCAAAGACATAAAATGGTGCAGAAGATCAATCAACTACAACATGTATTAAATGATATAATATAGGCCTATATTTGTGGTAGACAGGTGTACAGTAATTGCAAATTCTTAAACTGTAATGTAAACAAGAGATGGGTGGCAAACATTACAGTCCTTGTTCTGTGCAAAGTTCATTCTTCGGTTCAGCTAAAGTCAATAATAGGCTTTGAGTTAGCCGAATCACGTGGGTATCTCTCAAAGTTAGTCTTTTTAGAATGAAATGACCACTACATTTCTCCAACACTATTTCTTGCTGGGCTGTGGTGTAAAAATGGTAACAGAAAGACAGAAAGAAGCAATTTTGTACAAAACAGATTTTAACTATAGAAGATATTGACTTGATATGACCAATTTTGACTGCTGAAGTCTCATATTAGCTTCAGCTAAACTTTCAGCTGTATTTTTGCACAGAATAAGGACTATGGATTTCATCACCTAGCTCTTGTTTTGAGACAGACTCCTTTAGCTCTAATCCTTTCGAGCAATAGCTCAACATTTTTGGGAAATATGTTTATTTGCCTAAATATTTCTTGCCAAGGGTTAGATGAGAAGATCGATAGCATTCTAATGTTTGTACGCTAATTATAAAGCTAGAGCCAGCAGCCTGCTAAGCTTAGCTTAGCATAAAGAATGGAAATGGGGGGAAACGGCCTGGCTCTGTCTAAAAGTAACAACATGTGTCTACCAGCACATCTAAAGCTCAAATCGAACAGATGTCTATTTTTGCTCTGTATATTTGTTCTGTCAAGAAAGCAGATCAAATGTCAAACTATCATTATTTTGTTAAAATAATCTCAATAATGTGGACATGTAATTAATTTGATTACTAATAACAGTCGCCTGATGCATAATCATTTCATAATCATTTCATTCAGAAATTATGTAATCTTACAAAATTATAAACATGTGGACAGAAACACAACAAGCATATACACACACACACAAACTCTCTCTCTCTCATACACACACACACACACACACACACACACACACACACACACACACACACACACACACACACACACAAACTCTCTCTCTCTCTCTCACACACACACACACACACACACACACACACACACACACACACACACACAGGAAAATTAATGAGCTCTCATTCATAATCCAGGGTAGAGAGAGCCATATTCACCCTTGGATGGTTTATTGACTGATTTCATTTATTTGTGTGGAATAAATAGGAGGTAAACATTGGCTCGCTCTCACATTTTCCACGACACACTCGCTGCACAGCATTCTGGGAGAAATGATCCCACCAACAGCAGGGTCACTGATTGGCTACCTCGTCATTGTGTGACAAATTACCCAATAAGAAATAGGTTACCCATTTCCACAAACTAATTAACCTGGGTGATAGTGAAACAAATTATTACATTTATGTAATATTATTTCACATCTGTCGCTAGACTGCAAAAATCTTCATCCCCGTGCTTCCCCACCCCCCAATCGCCAAAGCCCTAAACCTGTCTCTGACTTCGTTTCCATTCTGATAGACATTCAAAAAATTAGGAGAAAGATTTGCATTTGGAGCAGAGATGTGGCTGCATGTGTGTAGTCTGGGGGGGTGGGGGGGGGGGGGGGGGGGGGGGTTGCAAACTGCTGCACCCTGTGTGGATCCGGCCTGAAAAGAAGAACTCAGCAAGAGAATTGACTAATATGATGTTGAGATCAAAAATATCTGCATTTGCAGCACAAGTTCTGTACAACAAGAGAGCCTTAGACATGATGCCACAGCCCTGCCTTCGTGTTTGAATCCACCTTCAGTTACTGTATGAACAAAGCCTGTTTGTCATTGTTTTTATTATTAATATATGAACTATGGAAATGTCAACAAGACCTTTGTCAAACACGGGTTTGCTGTATGTGTCACATAAGGCCAAGAAAGCAGCTGATTATGTAATGTAAGAATTTTAAAACTCCTCTTGTTTCAGGCTTTATATTAAGCCAGTTTGAGATTATTATTTTGTGGTTTAAGCTAAAAGATAATGAAATGAAGAACAACACATTTGGGTCCTCTGCTGATTTGTCAGTTTGGTCCTGATTGAGTTTGACACCTCTGATTGCTGAATTACTAATTAAGGAATTGAATGTTTTGTGTGGAGAGGCTCCTTGATTGCCCATACATTTTTATATGGTTACACTCCAGCTATTAGAAGAGACTCTTGTCAAACCTAAAAAAGAAATGCATAATTGGACAATGATCAGGTTCTCAGTCTCTTAGTTCTGTGTGGATAAAAAGTGGTGTGGTCCTTCAAAGGGCGATTGGTTTATGTTCCATACAGGGACAGCAAAGCTGCTTTCAGGAGCCAAAACATGGACGATCTCTTCACGGTTTTAACCAGGACCAGTGAGGCACCCTGGAACCAGAGGCAGAGATGGAGGACGACTCTTTACAAACGTAAAAGTAGCAGTACCACTGTATAAAAAATACTGTATTCAAAATTATAAGGGAAAGTACAGAAGTAGGCTATTATCAGCCAAATGTACCTGAAATATCCAAAGTAAAAGTAAACTGTCGGAGTGCTATATTGTTATGTTCTGTTTTGTTTTGGATTATTATTACTGATGCATTATAACAGCAGCATTTTAAAGTTGTAGCTGGTTGAGCTGGAGCTTATTTTGACTACTTTAAAAGCGGTTTAATCTTTAACAATGCTTCTTTTATGCATATTTTATAAACTGCTCATACTGTATGTTTTCTATGTACATTTTAAATCTGCAAAGTAGATGCTATCAGATAAGTAAAAAGTATTTTTTCCTTCTGAAATGATGTGAAGTAGAAGAGTAGCATAAAATATGTTACTTAATACTTCTATTAATCAACTCAGTTCCACTTCAGGAGGTTTACATTTCTGACCAAAGCGTTATCACTGAAGAACAGAATACTTTCACTTCTAAAATGTCACTTCCTTGTAGATGACATCACCCATCTGGCACTTGATGTCACCGATTAAACAGAAAGGATTAAGTGTTCCTTTATGGGTTGAAGAAATGTGTGTACTTTTAAAGTCGAATAAACTATTTTAAAAGCTCATACCAAGTGGACGTTTTTTTGGAGATACATTTTGGGGTTTTTTGGCCCAGTGTTCTTCAAGAAAGGAGGGTTGATTCAGGATGTGACATAATTGAAAATGATTTTTATTTGATCATTTACATTTAATTGATATAAACATGTCCATGAAACAAAATGGTTCAAACATTTAAGAAAGTCATAATTTGATAATAAGCACAGACATACTTTTGGAAACATAAGTTATCACAAACTGACCAAATGGGAACAAGAGTGCTTCCGCTACACAAAACATCCTATATAACAGATTATAGTTAAAGTCAGTTTCCATGTCTTAATTTATAGTATTTCCCTTTGTTTGTTTGTTGTTTTTTTTGTCTTAATTGGACAGCACATGCAGTCAAGTCGTCCTCCGTGATGTCCTGATTCCTGTCACATCACTTCCCTTCTCTCTTCAGGTGAATCGTTCGTGTTCTCATGTTCTTTTAAAACTCCAGGTGTCTTTTTTTCTGCACGTCCACTGTGCATCCTTTTTGCCCCTCGGAGGTGCGTGCTGTGCAGCAGGTGGAAAAGGGATCTGCAACCTAGTTTTTGTATTTCAAAGTATCCACAGAATTTGTCTTGAAAAACCGTCAGTCACCAAGCAAATGTCACTGAAAGCCCTGCAACAATAAAGGTGCCAAATAAATAAATAAATACAGAACAAATAAGTTCATTTAAATAGAGAAACAAATAGTTGCCATAGGCTACATGCGAAATAATAAATTATAGCTTAAAACAGAACCAGTCCGACGTTTGATAAAGGCCAACAGGCCGGATAAATAGCTTCAGTGTTCCCTTTTGTTTGTGATTTGGGAGGAAATTAAAAGCCAGGTGTGCTCTGCGATTTCGAGTATCCTGGTTGTATTTCTCCCGGTGCACCGTTTGGATGGACTGGATGAATAAGAACTAAATGCAGAAGATATCTGTGTGAGTGAAAGAAAAGCTCTTCACTGTGGCCCCTCGTTCCTAGGTGAAACTCATGGATACTGTGTGCTCCAGCGCTTTGCGGCGCAGCGAGGCGATGCTTGTCCCTCTCCAGACTTCACTGTCCGGGGAACTACACAGCTGAGGCGAGTGGGTCACGTTGGTCGGGCCCGACAGGGACGCGGGTACCATCCCGGGGAAAGTGGGCTGGTAGAGGTGTGACTGAAGCCCGGAGCCGTTTGACATGTTGGATAGACCCATGGAGTTGGGCGGCGGCCCGGCGCCGAGGCTACACTGAGACAGGGACTGCGCCATGGCCTGCTGGCGGCCCAGAGAAGGCGGTAGCTGCAGTTGAGACACGCCGGGCATCCCTGCCGTGGCCCAGCGGGTGTCGTTGGCGTGGAAGGAGCACAGGCTGTCGCCCATGGCCGCTGCTGCTGCCGCGGCGGACGGGAACTGAGACAGGCCGTGGTGCGTCGGCAGCAGAGTCCCCGGAGCCCGGAAGACATTGGTGGTCTTCTTGCGCTTCTTCCACTTGGCGCGTCGGTTCTGAAACCAGACCTGCAGACAGAGATGAGATGAGTTAGGAGGAGCGGATGTAATGGCTGCCGGTGCATGGCCAGGTCATGTTATCAGAGCTGTGAGCGCACATAAAAAGGTTATGACATCAGTCTGTGATCATCATGATCATAATGCGAACCACCAACAATAAATCTGTTGCAGAAAAACACGGATTTATGCGTTTGTTTTTCAGGGTCTTATCATCTTATAACAACGAGGCATCCATTTAGGCTACATGGTTCACAGTTATGCGTAAAGTCTCCAATTAATACAAATACATAAATAACAGATGGTTATATTTTATTTTGATTATTCTATCTCGATCCGTAACATTGAAAAACGTGCAAGAAATTTGGACACATGGTCTTCCAGGGGTTACATTTCAATACGGGTTCTAGTAAACTGTTATTTTATATCAAATAGTGCCAACATTTTAGAAACTATTTTGCCTAATTTTGCCTTAAATAAATTGGCATTCCCATTAATATTTCCGTGTGTAATTAGCCTATCTAGACTTTTCAGAGATGCAGAAATTATGTTTTGTATTATTATTATTTAGGTCCTACGCCAGTTTTATTTTGGTGCAAAACATAACATTTTTAATAACATAATTTGGCCCCAAATTATTTTTTTACGGCTTTGGGAGGAGCCATTGCACTCCAATAATATATAGAGATAATGTAATTGCTGTGACAAACAGACTTTATTCCGGGAGTCCTTGAGCGTCTGGTTGGAGCTCGGGCGTCTGTGATTAATGTGTAGATTTGCTTGAGAAAGTGGAGGCGCAGTAATAAGAACGGGACAATCTCACTCTCTTCCCCCAGCGTAGCCAGCCGTGAAATCCGGCCTGAAATGCATTACACTTCAAAGGAAAGAAAATGCAATTTCTCATTCCGTTTAAAAAAAAAAAAGACAGAGTGCACTCTCAGCGCGTCCGGCATGAAGACGTAGAGAGCAGTGACAGGCTGACTCTGGAACTGCTTCTTTATTTCACCACCATCGCAGCAGATGAACGTTATTTCACTAATTCTTATTTTATGGAAATGGTAGGCCATAGAAACTGAATTGACCCATGCAATAATAATAATGATTATAGGGGTATTATTTCACATGTGAGCGACCCAAGTGCATTCCCCATTGCTGTAGTTAATAAGGCGGTGGCGCCATACTTCCTAATGTGGCTGATATTTTATGTGTGCAGACTAGAAGTGACTGAGGGCATTAGTGAGGAATTCAGCATAATACATACACAGGGTTTTTGTCTAGCTTTCACAGTAGATTCATGGCTGTTAAAAGGTTGATGTCAGTTTTTTTATCTGAAGGCGATTAAACGAGTGTAATGAAGCTGCAATCATCATTTGGTTCCCTGCAGGTTAATTACATGAGAATGAGATGGACATGATGGACATGTGGGCTAATTCTGAATCAGGCAGAATTCAGAGATTATAGTCACTAGAAATAACAACACAGTTCTGCAAAACAAACTGCTGCAAGGAGACCTTTAGTTCAATAAAATAGAATACGCGTTATTGTTATTAGGCTGTATTATAGGTCTCACATTTTAAATCTCTGAAGTGAGAGGATGATAACAGGATTTGTTGTAACGAAAGTAACTTGTAACGAGCTGTCATGTTGAAGCCTCGTTATGTGCATGGTGTGTGTGTGTGTGTGTGTGTGTGTGTGTGTGTGTGTGTGTGTGTGTGTGTGTGTGTGTGTGTGTGTGTGTGTGTGTGTGTGTGTGTGTGTGTGTGTGTAAAGAACGTGTTTAATCCACAGGGTCGTAGGTTTGAATCTCAAGACCAGACAAAGTCACTGCACTTGGGCAAGGCACTCAACACAACACAAACACACACACACACACACACACACACACACACACACACACACACACACACCATGCACATAAAGAGGCTTCAACATGACAGCTCGTTACTCGTTACACACCTGAACGCTTGTGTTATTAAAAATACCATGACCTCATATAATGACCATAAATAATAATTGTTTTCAGATGCGTTAGTTTTTAATTTGTATATATATATATATATATATATATACAAAATACATTGTGAGATAGGAGGTACAAATCTGGAATATATAATAGAATGTGTATTTTGTATATTAATTGTTGTGTTTGTAGATTATTATTTCAGACGAAAAATAAGAAACGTCTTTCGTTGTTTCTTTTGTGTAGCTCATAACTTAAATAAACAGCCTATTCAAATTCAAACTTACTTTTAGTTTTTCCAGTAATAAAATCTTAACGCCGACGGCTGAAATGAGAACATTTATTATTTCTACATTCATGTTAAAATAAATGGCAATTTTACTATCAATAGGCTATTGATAAGACATTATCGAGGGAGCATTTCGAATGTGCAAAGTCATTTGAATACAATTTAAATTAAAATGCTCAAAAAGTGAACAAAAAATATTTAGCTAAATATTTATTGTTATTGTTATTCTTATACTGTATTTTTTCTATACTGTATTTTTTTTATACCTCTTTATTTAAAGAGTGTTTTGTAAGCTGTTAAAATCTGCTGCTGGATATCTAATTTCCTTGCGGGAGTCATCCCAAAAGGATCAATAAAGAGAAGTCTAAGTCTAACACAATACGTAGATTTTTCAGACACAAAATAAGGAATAAAAGGCTGCTGTCAGCAAAGATTTCATGTGTAGGATATTTACTATACAGTATCGTGACTATTAGCAGGTTTCTTTTTAATGCGTCTTTATTTTTGAGTTGGAGATTTTTTTTTATTGATTTAAATTCGGATTTACTCTGTCCTCAGTTGTCACAGTCTATATGTGATGCTGCTTTATTCATCTTAACATGTAAAATGTCAAACGGCACATGCGTCACTGTGGTTTTTGTCTCTGATGCTTCTGAATTGTGTCGACCTTTGAGTCATTTCATCCACTGTTAATTCAATGTATATAGCTCCAGCCACCCTACCTGCACTCTGGACTCCGTCAGGCCGATCCTCAGAGCCAGCTCCTCCCGCATGAAGATGTCTGGGTAGTGCGTTTTGGCGAAGCTCCTCTCCAGCTCGTTGAGCTGCGCCGGGGTGAAGCGGGTCCGGTGCCGCTTCTGTTTCTGGCTCTGCTGCCCCCCTCCAGACTGGCTGGAGTTGTTGCTGCTGCTGCTGCTGTTGTTGTTGTTCTGCTGTTGTTGCTGCTGCTTCTCTTGCTCTTTGCTGTTGACCTGCACCGCGTTGGATCCTCCGCCGCTGCTGATATCATCGCCCGGGAGCATCGTGGCCCCTTCCACGCCGTCCGGGCCCGGGCCGAGCTCCCCGGAGTGTCCCGGGTCAGGTCCCCCTCCGCCGAGCCTGCACTTCAAAGCCTCCCTGTGGCCCAGAAGCTCCGCCGCGGCATCCTTCATCCCTGCACAGACACAGACACAGACATTTGTAGGCTACAGTAAACACTTTCGCTATGAGGAAAAAGGAGACATGGTTAATCAAATACAGCACACAGGGACATAGGCTATACTTTACAGGCAAACGACAGAAATTAGATGCATTAATACTGCACACAGGGAAATACTTTACAGGCAAAAGAGAGAAATTAGAAGCATTATTTTTTGCTGCAGTAGAAAACGATGTACATGCATTAAACTATATCCAGTTGAAATTTAATACAGAGATGCAGAAATTTAAAAATAAAAAGCAATAAGTGCAGCTCTTTGAGAGAGACAACTAAACATGCAGCATGCACATTACAATCTGCTCCTTAAATACTCTTAATTCAATTCGATCACGCCGATATCTTAGGAAATTGTTAAATCAAATTACGCAGTAATATAATAATAATAATTACTTTTCCAATGAATTAAGCGAGTTTAGTTCACTTCAGTCACATTAAGATAATATAAGAAGCAAATTGATAATTTTCAGAGCTTGATTTAAGATTAGAAGTGGCTCCAGCTTACAGTAGAGTTGAAGACCGGAGTTTGGTGATGATAACTCACCGAGGCGAGCATCCAGGAGGTCGGCATGAGATAGCATTGCGCACCGCTCCAGGGCGAAGTGCTATTCCCACAAAAAAAAATCTCTATGACTTTAACCTATTTAAGAAATATATATAGCCTAAATGAAAGCAAATTCGGTTTGTGGTTAAAAGGGAGGTTCGTTGCATTATAATGTAGTTTAGAAAAATGGGGAGGCGCTTAACAACGGAATGAACCCATGAGCTTCTCCAAACGAGGACCAATCAGAGCTGAAGCTTGAGGTATGTCAGCTTTAGCCCGAGACCCCCCCCCCCCCCCCCCCCCCCCAGCACCCCTTCATCCACCCTCTCACATCCACAAGTTCATTCCTCCTCATTCCTGTAATTGGCTTTGATTTCTCCTCCAAATTACATCCAATAAAATAACCTGATTTAATATCTGTGGGAGTGCTTCGACCCGTTCGAAAAATGTTGGATCACCACAATATTTGTTTAATTGTGCATGCTGTTGTGTTTTTATAGCACGAGAATAGGAGTTATTCATATGAGGAGGAAGCACATGGCTGCATTAACAGATGTATGGATAATACACGGTAACACCTTGAATGTGAACTTGAGTCAATAATACGAAGCTGCCTTTTATTATCATTGCCCTTTCTTTTTTCTTTTTTTAAGTCTCCATGATGATATTGTTGACCTCTTTAGGACACTAAACGCCTCTTGGAGACCAAGTGAACCTCTTCTAATATCCTTGATTTCCCAGTCAGCCAAACAACAAACTTTATACAGCCTAATTCTAACCATGGATCATTTTCAAGGCCATTAGGCTTTTATGTAATTAGTGCCGACTCCATACGCCTTTATTGCAAAATACCAGAGTAAGATCAGTATAAATTAGTGGTAATTTACTAGTATTTAGGCCCAACTGTCAAGAAGGGAGGGACTTGGTATAAATGATGTGTGAGCAAATTAATTCGGCGGAAAGTGGAGGGAGTTCAACATGAGCTGTGAATGCTCGCCTTTGATAAGGGGACACAATTAATATACCCGAAAGGTTGTGAAGAAGCTGACACCAGAAGAGATAGATTGGCAAACACATGATCATGTTTACTACACGTGGAGGAGGCCTTTTATTCCTGATTTTTCATAATATGTCTACATTTTTCTCAATGAGACATGAAAAGGTTATTTTAAAAAAGGGGCTCATTTTGTCACTGAATAAACCACCATTAGACTCAATTAGCACAACAGATTTTTGTCACACACACACACACACACACACACACACACACACACACACACACACACACACACACACACACACACACACACACACACCAGTCTGCCAAATAGTTAGGGACAAAAAAAAATCAGACATGCTTGAGACAGATGTCGGGACGTTTAGTGAGCGAGCAGGTTTATTTATTATGTGCTGAAAAAAAGTGGTACAAAGGAGGCGTCCGAGCGTGAACCCGCGAGCTCGTTTGGCTTCTTTTCTTCGTCCATCCAGGCTTCAATCGCCTCTGCTCATCTTATATTTGTCTGCAATCTGTTGGCACGATACGACAGACCGGGAGGGATGGAGGGATGGATGGATGGATGGATGGATGGATGGAGTTGAGTCGTGTGCGTGCGGGACTCTCTTTCAGACGCATGGAGGATATGGAGAAATGTCGTCTCTTTGCGCTGATGTCTGCGTCTTTCTTCAGAGGAGGAAAAGAAGAACATGCGCACTTGGGATATGTCTTGTCCTATTCTTTATCGAGGCTCTAATTTCTTTTAGAAACTGGACTTCAAGGTAGACTTTAACAGATTTAAGACTGGAACTATAGCTTTTTAATTCAAAGTATTCTATAGGATATTTTAGGATGTAGTCCAGCATATACTACATTACCGGGTTTATTTTTTTTACAGAATTATGAAGACTTTATTGCCTGTTGCTATTTGTATTTATAATGATGTACTTACATTTACAGAATTGTTCTCGTGCAGAAGTCTTTCTTGGCCCGCTGAAAGCCTATAAGGATCATTTAAAATCATCACATTGCGGGATGATGGATTGCGCGCTTTATTTTACGACTTTTCAATAGCTCAGTGCTTTTATAACGGTACCAACAAAAGTGAACGACTCCTCTCGTGGCAGCAGGTCATATTTAACCCAAAACATACAGAGAGAGAGAGAGACACAGAGAGACAGAGAGACAGACAGACAGACAGACAGACAGACAGACAGAGAGAGAGATGAGGAAGCGTGAGATATTTGTTCTGAAGGGCCAAAACAACAATAAAAATAAATACTATATTGTCTGATATTTCTTTTAATATTTATAAATCTAAAAATTAGGCAACGTTTTGTTTTTCATTGTGATTAAGTGAATTATTCTCCAAATAAATATACGTTTGATCGCTGCATGGAATACTATTTAGTTTGTAGCCTATGTAATCTTGCAAGATTTTGTTATTTATTTGGAAAACGTGGATAATAAATAAAAAATAAAAAAAAACACTTTAAGTGCATTGGAGAAGAGTTAGGCATATTATTATTAGTAGTTTTTTTTTTTTTATCTGTCCCAATTTTCTGTTTGATAAATTTCTCAGCTTGGAAGTTGCTCTTCCTATTAGATGCAATGCATTTAGTTCAACTAATTAAAAGGCATCTTTTCACTTATATCGTGTGTGTGTGTGTGTGTGTGTGTGTGTGTGTGTGTGTGTGTGTTTTGAAGGTTTTGCTGAGTTGATAAGGCTGTAATTAGGGTAAACAAGGAGCACAGCACAGTTAGCTACATCTCTGCACTAACGTGCCCCCATCAATCTTATATCCATGACATAAATAAAAATAGAAAAACAAATTCGCCCCCCTGCAAGTTAATGCGGTGCATCTGAGCGGAAAGTAGACATTTTCACGCGTTGTGGAGATGAGGAGTGACTTTTAATAAAAACAAAACCGCAAAAAAAAAACATAAAAGTGTCATAGACACTGATGTAAGTGGTGTGTTCAGGCTTAAGTCTGAGGCCTTTTACCTTCACCTTGTGTGTGTGTGTGTAGTTGTTGTGTAGTTGCTCAATTGTTGCTGATGGACGAACAGTTGGTGGCAGGCGGGGCTCGAACCCGGAACCTCTTGGTTACAGTACAGGCTCTCCAAACCACAAGGCCTGAATGATTTGTTTTTTATCCTTTCTTCTCCCTCTCTCTCTCTCTCTGATCCGCCTTTGCAGTCTGTATTCACTCAATTAGAGATTTCTGAGGAGAAAAACAATCGATCTTCCATCTGTACAAGCCCCAGTTTAACAAATGAGATTCTTGTTTCATGCAGCTGATTTGGTGACAGCCTGGGGGGATTAGGAGCAATAAGTTGCTGTGTTGAAGAGGAGAGGAGCTGCAACCACAGCGGGCTGCTCTGCGTCCTGCAACCAGAGGAGAAAGTTTGACACGGACAAACTTTAGCGGCAGAAAAAAAAGAGGAGGAGGGGGGGGGGGGGGGGGGGGGCAATCTTTTGATTCGCATGAGCGGAGAACGCACCAGTCCTACTGTGCCGCAACACAGGGAGGCGGCAACGTACCGCTTCCACGTCGTCAAAATTAGGACTCGTTAAAATGGCCCACAGTTAAAGTCTCTTTTTAATATCAATACACTTGAAAATAATATGTCTATAAACTTAGTGGTGGAAGTATTAATATGTTTAGCATTTAGCTACTTAAATTATCAAAGTTAAAGTTCTGCTTTAAAAGTTTTACTAAAAGTAGTCAAATGGCCAATTAAAGTATAAAAGTAGGGCACTCACTGTGAAGGTAGTATGTCCTCTGTCAATAGGCTACATTAAATACACATATACATATATATATATATATATATATAACAAAGTTTTTCTTATCACCTAATATAGCCTATTGGATCATTATAACTGATGTATCAACATGTAATTACATTTCTAATGTTGTAGAGCTCATTTTATATTCTGTTTATATTATAAAATGAATGCATTGTATTTGATATGGTCATTACAAGTTATTATCTTCATCTGCACAGTCCATAGTAAAAAGTGCAATATTTCCCTCTGTAATGTAGTGGAGCAGAAGTATAAAGTGACATCAAATGAATTGACCTTAAGTACAGTAGAGTTGATTAGAAGATTAGTAGTAGTTAGTAGATTGGAAAAGGCAGGAGAGCGTGCTCAGAAGTCAGATAAAGGCCGATCCTTCATTTAGTGCTCATTTTAAAAAGTCTATAGTCGGGTTCCCTGATAATTCACAGCAGATGAGTCAAGTCGTCTTAAAGCAAAGAGGTTGAATCAGTTACTTTTTTTTGAGAAATGAGTCCAGTGTGAGTTACTCCAAATGAGTAGCAAGGCAGCCCCTGGAATAGGCTAGGAAGTAATAAGTGATGATGGGAAGTTAATATTTACTCAGCACTGTATTTAAGTAGAATTTTGAAGTACTTGCACTTAAGCATTTCCATTTTATATTTTACACTTCCACTACATTTCAGATTGAGATATTGTGCTTTTAACTCCACTATAGTTATCTGACACCTAGTTAATAACATTTTCAGAGTAAGAGCTTACATACACAAACGAGATCAGTTTATAAAATAAGATGTATTTCAGTAGATGCAACCACTGATTAAAATGTGCCCCATCTCCACCAGCTATACATGCTTTCAACTTCATGCTTAGTAATACAAATCTAGTTAGGCTAGATACAAACTCTGAACTGAAAGGGGCCATTCTGCTACTTAATGAGCGCTTTTATTTTGATAGTTTTGTCCATTTTGCAGATAATACTTCCATATATTCCAATTATACTTTTAGTTAAGTAAAACATTTGAATGCAGGAATTTTAACGAAGTAGGCTATTATATCAAAAACAGTTTTTGAAACATTTGTATTTATGGAAATAAATCAGTGGAACACAAACTCTCCAACATATTTAGGATTGGAGAGTCAATTTTCGTATACGACGACTACATTTTTCGTATACATTGTGTACTGCTACTTCTACTTCAGTATAGGATCTGAATAGTGGTTACCCAGCCACCACATGATCAGAGCAGTGCGCTCCGCAGCCCGCTCGGACCCATGGTCGCATAGACCCAGACGCAGCGCTCCGCCGCCGCATCTCATGCCTCAATTAGCGCCGCTGCCCTCTGCACGGACTCGATTAGGCCGTGATTTATCCGAAAGAAATATAATTATACCTCCAAATAAAATAATCAGCATTGAAGAGCGATTTCCTTAACGAGATGGAGCGGGGTAGATGTCACGCAGTAGCAGCGCCTCATTAGGGCGGTAATGAGACTTTGGGGTGATCCCGATAATTATCGAAATCTGTAAAATAAGGATCAAGTCAAATGTAACCTTAATTTGTCTGGCAATTGAGTTCATTTATTAGTACGACTATTTAGGAAGGACTCTCTCAGCATGAATACAAGGTGCGGTTATTTTTAGGCCATTTGGATAATAGATGGAACTGCTGCAGGGACAGACAGGCCTGTTTAATCATTCATGGCCATAACCAACATTTGTCTTTTGACGGACAGGGTTTCCCCCCAAAGTGCTCCTCTTTATTGTAGCTATCAACACACAATCCATTTCACTGCTCTTAACAGGATAATACACTGTGCAATTAAATCCATCAGGTTAGGGCTGAAACCATCAGTTTATTAATCGATTAGCAGGTTGAAAGAAAATTACAATCCCCAACAATTTTGAGAATCGTTAAAACATTCACTGATCTGAGTTTCTCAAATATGATCATTTGCTGCTTGTCAAGTTGTTTTACATCGTGTGTTTTGCACAGAGAACACAATCTGAGGAAACTTGTTTTCGTCTTTTCTTCTTCCAATATTTCACAAACCAAGCAATTTATCGAAAGAATAATCCATTATTAACATAATCGTTACCTGCAGCTTTGGTTAGTATTCTGGGATGCATCATCATTAAGTCCTGCAGGGGGTTAAGCAACTCAGACACATATAAAAGGAATGCAAAATGTATCTGAAACGTTTTAAGGTAAACGGTCACTTCATAAAACCACTACTGTGATCTCCAGTTTCTCACCATTTACAATAGTCACCAGTGTAAAGCCTTCATACTTCAAATCCATCCAGCATTGGACCCACACCATTGAAAGTGATTATAGTTGCAGAAAAGACAAACGCGTGTGTATTTAATAATGTCTTTGAAGTCCAAATTGTGCATCAGTATGACGAAATAAATGTTAAGAAAAACCCTCTACTCCTCTGCTGTAATAAACTGAATGTTTCACTGTGCTCTTGTGGGATTTTACACACAGGAGTGTGATCAAATGTGGTGGCACGCTAACAGTAAACAGTAGAAATAATTACATCAAGAACAGACAATGTGAATGGATTCAGTTGGCCTCCGCGGTTCCAAACAGGGCCTGACGAAAGGAATGGACATTTAAAGCAAGTGAACAGAAACCGATCAGAAATCATCCTTCAAGCTTCACCGAGTCCAATACGCTTCTAGCCTCTTTGTACTCCTCTGATTCACCCAAATCCTCTTCTGCTTCCTGAAAAGACACAAACACACACACACACACACACACACACACACACACACACACGCACGCACGCACGCACACACGCACACGCTTGTGTTTTATTGCCATTTTAGAACAATATTGCCACCTCCTACACCCAGAAATGAGGAATTACAGCTTGCTACTTAAGAATAAATCCACAACTCTCCTCAACTTTTATCCTGTCGCTGTCTATATAAACAAAATATCTGAACAAAAGTGTTTGTATGTCACTTTGTGTTGTCATAAAACTTAATGCCTGAGATCATATTTCACTCAGTATCATGTTACCGGGATCTACATTTAGCAGTTAAAAGGAACCCCCAGAGTTAGACAAGTCGATACATACCCTTCTCGTGTCCGTGCGTGTTATAACGGTGTCTGACGGTTCCACCGGAAGCTTAGCCTAGCACAGAACCTGCAGGTAACTGGATCCAACTAGCCTACTGCGCCCAATAAGTGACAAAATAACGCCAACATGTTCCTATTTACATGTTGTGATTTGTATAGTCACAGTGTGTACAAAAAAACAACGTAACATGAGACACAGCCATCTTCTAACCGTATACAAACGGAACTATATTCTCAGAAGGCGAAGCTCTGCTACTTCTGCTACTTGGGCGGAGTGATTTGCTTTGCAGTAGCTAGGCTAAGCTACCGGTGGAACCGTCAGACACCGTTACAACACGCACGGACACGAGAAGGGTATGTATCGACTTGTCATACTCTGGGGGTTACGGTGAATAAGCTAAAGTCCCAATAAGTCGGCGTGTTCCTTTAAGGGATGACGTGACTGTACGGTGTCCATGTCCTTTAATTAAGCAAGTGTGTGAGTTCCTGTGGTGGTCACCAAAGTGACAGCGCTGCTAATGAACTGTGATGAGCGTGTGCATATGTGCATGTCTGTCTAAAAGGAAGAAAGGCTGCAGGATGAGTGATAGGTGGAGGGGACATGTTGCTAATTCCAGGTTAGCTCCCTCTGCCTACCATCCAGCTCTCATGTGAGTGACTCACACCAACAGCTGCCTGACTGTTGCGCCGCATTAATTGCGATGACCCTGAGACATGCATGCTTACGTTTGCTTCTCACCATCCCAACTTAAGTCCTGAAGGGATTAGACACACACTGTGGTAGTACGGATACACCGAAATATGGTTAATTAATGTAACATGTGATATTTGAGCATATTCACATATTCAGTTCACTGAAATCACAAACAAGCAATTTCCCATGACCCCCTGTGGTATGTGGCCAAGCAGATACTTTCTGTTTTATTTGATTCAGCTTTGATTTATCTCCCATTGAGATGTTTGCTACCACACAAATACAAAACCACCCTGGAGTTAGAAAACCAAAATGGGGGCAGCACCGTTTCCAAATTTCTCCATTTGAGGGGCTCTGAAACCACGGAATAGTGTGAACGTGAGGCGTAAACGTAGCAAAAGATATTCTTTTTTTTTTTTATCCAAAATGTACCAGTGTATATGTAGCCAAAGAAGGGACTGGAATTCGGATTTTCCACTCAACATGTTAGCCTGACTAACAACCTAAAGCCATGCTCTCTGTGAGGCTGTACTTAGGCACAGCGGTGCTTCAAAGATAAATGCTAACGTCCCTATGCTAAGGTGGTCACAATGACTATGCTTACATGCTGATGTTTAGCAGTTATAATGTTCATCATGTTTGGTCCTAAAACAAAGTATTAGACAGATTAAAATTCTGACCTGGAGATAGCACCAGAGGAAACATCAGTGGATTACCAATCCATGAATGTCTGTACAAAATTCTCTGCCAGTTAATCCAGTAGATGTTGAGATATTTCAGTCTGGTGGGCTGACTGCTCAACAGCGACTACGTTAACATGCACATAATATTCCGGTTTTTGCCCTAATTCGGAAAAAAATTATATTCCGACTAAGTTCTACCATTTACACGGCCAATTAAAGCAAGTATTCCACTAATATTCCCGTTTACATTTAGCGGTGCAAAATAGGATTTTTTTCAAAGTTTACCAGCGGTGGCGGACTTTTTTGGACTGTGCGAACACAGCCTCCCTCTTTCATTCCTTCAACCAGCTTCTCGAAAAGGTCGGCATAGCGATGTGTGCGAATATCCAAAAACTTATCGATATCCAAGTCTTCGATAATGTTTAAAAGTAGCCGTGTTTCTCCTTCTTATCGGGTCTTCAGCCTTGCAAACTGTCGGCTGGTTGGGTTGTTAACAGCAACCATAGCAAGGCACAGAGATGACCATAAGCCGTAAACAGGCAAGAGGCCGTAAACTGCGGTAAAAACCCTGATTGAGACGCATATTCCAAATGTGCTGTATACATGTCCGAAGAATGCCTCTAAAACCCGAATAATCAAGGAATAACCCACGGAAAATGCTCTATTCGGAAAAAGGCCTTATTTGGAATATCCAACCGGAATATGCTGTTTACATGACCTGTATCAAATTCTGAATATTGTCATATTCGTAATAATAGTGGAATATTGGTGAGCATGTAAACGTACTGAGTGACGTCCCTACATATATGTCACTGGCGTGGCTAATAAAAATGGTTAAGCCAACCAGCGTTTTGAGAGATTTTGTGGGCTGCTACCTTTGTCAATAACTGTTTTCACAGGGCCGGAAAATGGTTCAGTCTGCAATCTTTTGAGCACAACAAATCCCATTCAGCTGCATTGTATTTAAATGATGGCAGAAGTCTAATATCTGCATGGGCAAATACAAATAGAAACTAGCTCCATGGCAAGATACCACTGGGGGGGGGGAATTATTTTTGGGATTTGGGTGAAATAACTTATTCTGTGTTTGGTAAAAAAAAATATTTGGATAGTGTTGAAGCATTGGAATTTAAACATATTACAGTAAATGTTGTGTTTGTTTGTCCACCAATAACACTGTAATGAGTATTAGGGACTATAGTCAAACCATAGTGGCGTAGCAAAAATGTCTTCTCGTGTTGTCTTATTTATAGTACTGCAGTGATGGAAGCTAGCTTTGAAGACGGCAAACATTGTGCAGTCCTACGGATCGTTTCAGCCTCTATTTCTCTCAGTGTTTTAGTTTTAAAAACCATTAAAAAAGCTGTGAACTAACCCAGCACTAAACAGCTGACAGACAAAGTTAGAGACTTCATCTAGCAGCTACATTTGTCAGGTGGCCAGAAACTCGACTCGAAATGCGTTGCTCGTTTTCTGCCAAACCCATTTTCGACACCGTTGCAACCATTGTAAATAAGGATACCTCCTCAATGGTCTTTCAAGGTAAAATAAAAAAGTGGATTTGTGTGAAACACGAGCTGGGATTTAGGCTAATTCTATAATAAATAAATGTTTTTGTCATTAGGTTTCTAAAATATCTCACAAATACAATAACACCAGGTAGTTTTTCTACAAGCTTAAAAATTAGTTACAGTAACAGCAAAAAAACAAATGGATTGAAGTTTAATCAATACAGTTTTGTCCTGTTGTGAGCTGAAACAGGTTTTTTACCCTTGTGTTACTTACTAATAACTGAAGCAGATCTCCGTGTGCTATGGTCAGACGGCGTTTGCAGTCTGGGATCATCATTCTGGCCTCCTGCAATACCTCCACCTGAGACCACACACAGACCACATTACCACTTTAGTTTTTAATTGCAACCACCGTTATCATTTTTCATTACAAAAATCAACACATCATCGAACACAAGTATAAAACATTCTTAAACAGCTAGCTACAGGCATATTCATTCGCTGCATTTCATTGTAGCCTAGTTCCTGACAGTAACCTGCAGGGTGTCCCACAGACACTCTGCTGTGGTTAACATCTCCAGACAAGCTGGCGGTATGAAATATGTTATTGAGTTATCGATCGGGCAGGGAGTTGGGCAGCGGGGGACCACCTCGATCTGACTGCACACCTGGATAAATGAAGAAACCCTGAGCCGAGGGCACTGTGATCAGGCGTAAAGAGGTATTACTACGCCTGGAGTGAAACTGTGTTACAGCCTGGGGAACTGTCGCAGCCGCGGCTAATGTGGAATTCCCTCAGCTGGCACCCTAAAGAGCAGAGAAGAGTTGGCTAACGCTGTCAGACACACTCACTCATGACAGATGCTTCCTCACCTAGCCCTCTGTCGAGCTGGAAAGTCAGAACATGAACGCAGTTACACACATGTACATTACACGGCTATGCACACTAACAGGCAGTCAGATGAACTCATACACAGGCCGGCTGGCAGACTAACTGACAAGCTGAAAGACGGTAGACAACTAGTCGAGCTGGTTGCCATCTAGATGTGACAAGGTGAGCCAGACTAAGCAGTGGAGTGCTGCAACAGAGAAAAGTCATGGTGCCCTCCCAGTGCAGTGGAATGATCCCATCAGTGCTGGATAAAGATGACACTTACAGCGTATTGATTCCATTAAAACAAAAACCTCTAATCCATCCTGCCTCAGACCTCTCATCTCCAACCATAATCCATCTGGCCTCCCAATCCCCCCCATTTAACACCAGCCAAGCCTGATGCTCAGCCTGAGCCGTCGCTCTATGAATGAACAAACAAAACAAAAACACACTAAGAATTTTAATGTTTCCAGTAAAGATAATCAGAAGCGGTGCCTGCTGTGCAGTTCCTCCCTGCCTGGAACACGTAAAAGAGAAATCCACTGGGACCCAGTGCTCCTTGCAGGGCTCACCGCTAACCTTTTTTTCCCCAAGGAGCACAAGTACTGCTAAGTAGAAAAATTTAGGAGCGCATAAAGAATTTCAGGGGCGCAATGAAAATGTATCAAATAATGTGCTTCTTTCATAAAATGAATACAAGGAAGCATTTACAAGCAAAGGGATTTCATTTATTTGAATGGTTTGATTATTTCTGCTTCAAACTGCATTTATTTAATATTTATGTAATAATTAATACTTTAAACTGCACATGGTTCAAGGTTCATTTATTGTCATTGTACAACAAATGTCCCACTAAATGCAGACAGACCTTTGGAAAATTCACTCCAGTCAGCTAATAGAGTGGCTTACTTAAGGTAACTGCTATTACTGTTGGTGCACAGTGATACATTTTACAGCATGCGTTATAAATACAAAACGTTATGAAGTGTAATGTTTTCTATTTTCTATTCGATTTTGCGCGAAGCCAAGGCCAGCGCTTCCTCCGTCTCCACCGCTCCCCCCGTAGAAAAAAAAGTAACGGCACAGCCAGCGCAGAGGGGTTCACCACGGATCACGTGTGGCCGGCTTTACCTGTACAGGGGACGGCAGAGAGACGTCGCCTCTGTAACATGCTCTGAACACACTGTAAAAAAACGCGGTCTCTGTAGACAGCCCAGGCTCCACAAACGGCAACAAAAACAAACTGTGCCAACCCGCACCACCAAACATAAACAGTGTTCCACCCAATAACCGACAAGAAGGATTTGGGGGTGGGGGTTGGGGGGGGTTTGTGCGTGGGAGGGGACGGGATGAGGAGGAGGGAGGGGTGAGCTAGCCTCGTTTTGTTTGACAATACTTCGAACGTCAACAAGAAGTTACGTCACCCAACATCGCTTAGAGCACCTTTAACAGGGACAGCAATGCCAATAAAGCGGTTGGAACTGTGGTTACTTTTCAAAACGCCACGCAGGCAACGCTCGCAACAGGCTCACTGCAACATAATATACTGACGAGCCGAGAGCGGCTGCTCAGACAGGCTGTATGTGCTTCAGTAGATACAGAAAGGCAACCATGTAAAACTAAATGTAGAGAAGCTCATGGGAGCTACTCGCGGCCACATCTGCAAAAAACAGCAAGTACCAAAATAACGTTAGGTTGTGCTCCTAAATACATTTGACAGTTCGCACACATCTATTTTTAGTCGCAAATGCGAGTGAAACAGTCGCACTGTAGAGCCCTGCTGTGGAGAAGTACTTGTGTACCATGCCCACATATTTTGGTCTATATATTCAGCCTTTTGGAATAAAGTGGGGCATTTAATGTCAAGAATACTGGGTTTTAGATGTAATGTTTTGTTTTTCTCTTTTTGGAGATATGCCTAAAACGCTTGTGTTATAATAGAAAAATAAAGACCAATTGCTGGCTTCAGAGAAACCCCCTACGCTGAGCTTTTTCATATACACAAACATCAAATCCACACTTCATAGAAAAAAAATGACCCACACCCTTCTACTCACCATTCTGTGGTGAACAAGACTTAGGAGTCTGCAGCCCAGCAGCTCTGTGAGGCTGTACTCAGGCACAGCTGTGCTTTGAGCTAAATGCTAACATGAGCATGCTAACATGCTCACAATAACAATGCTAACCTGCTAAATATTAGCATGTGTAATCTTAGTTTAGTGTGTTTAAAATTTAGCTAATTAGCACTTAACCCAAAGTACAGCAGGCGCTGATGGGACAGCCATTAGTTTTGAAGGTATTTGATCATAAACCAAAACATTGGACACATTTCAATTTGACCTGATGATCACCAAAGTGATTACAATTCCACCTGAGAGGTACATGGATGTCTGAACCAAATTTCACAGCAATCTATCCAATAGTTATTGAGAGATTTCACTCAAAACCATAAATTTGCAACTCATGGTGGAGCTAGAGGAAAAATCAGGGAATCACCAGTCACTAAGTATCATCCACTGGGGATCATGAATGTCTGTACAAAATGTCATGGCAATGCGTCGAATAGTTGTTGAGATATTTCAGTGTGCACCAAAGTGATGGACCAACCAATCGACTTTGACATCCCTGGAGCCACGGTGCTAGCTTGGCTAAAATATATGAAATAGGATTGTTACTCTCAGGAAACAGACACTGATTAATGCCTTTTATTTAACATTCTTCTTAAATTTCACCTCTTTGGCCCAAATCCCTGTGCAACGAACTGTACCCGTGTATCTGTCTGTGTTCATTGATGACCCTATCCTAGTCCTTGTGTTGTCATTCTGCATTTCAGTTTCTGTTCAATTTAAAAATGTTATTAAAAAAAGAAACGTAAAAAAATTTAGTTTAATATGCTATCAACACATAAAGCTAGCCAGCACCACGTCCGTCATACACATTTTCAAACCATGTACTGCTTTCGCCGATGCACACGCAAATGATGGAGGGCTGCAGGCGGAGCGAGAGAGAATGGAGAGGAGGGTAGGGACACTAAATTACCAGCACGTGTCAGTAATTATCAAACTCCTCTAAAGTAACATGATATAATTACATCTGCATCAAGCAAATTACAAAATCACTAATGATTCTCCCCTCAAAACCTAATTCTTCATTATCAATGTGGACTGACCTCATTACATCAACGAGGGGCTACTCAAATCATCAAGATAGAATTCACTTCCTAACTACGGGAGAGCAAAACCTCTTCACTCACTGGCTAAGATCAACGGGAAAACGGTTGATGATAAATGGATAATGCAAAGGTTTTCAAATTTAGACACATGGTTGTTTGGTATACAAGAAGTAAAACAGAGGACCCCCATACCTGTTTCTTGATGACATACTCACATCCTGCCTCAGCTTTCAGGCGCTCAACCTTCTCCTCCTGCTGGCTTAGCTCTTTTTTGTACGAAATCTCCTCTTTCACCAGCCTGCAGACAGCGAGGACAGGAAGAGAGGAAAAGACAGTTCACAGTTAAAGGCAGTCACACAGTGTTGTTCCATCAAACACGAAGCATAAACGCATGGCCTCCCAGACAGATAATATAGGCCCGAAGCATGAAAAAAGGGCGGGCTGTGATGGTCACCTTTTACAGACAGGGCCATCTATCCTCATTCTCTCCAACGTTCCTCTAACTCAGGGGACACAGTGAGATCATCTCCCGCAGGATGGCAAGATACACACCTCAATAACAACAACAACAACAACCGAACACATCATTCCTCCTCCCTGCTGCTACACAGAATACTGGCTTCTAAGTACAAATCACCCTCATGCTTTGATACGAAATCCTAATTTTTCATATGCAGTACATTTGCAGTTGGATGAATTTGAGGGATCAACTAATCAGTTATTTGACCAATCGCTTCAGCACTAATATAATCTAATCTGATGTGTATATTATATCAGAATGTCATTGGTAATGAAACATTCATCCAACAATAATGAACACGACTAAGTACATGTGTGATCATTCTAAATATTATCACACAGACAAATATGTGCTTGGCTTATTTCACGTTCATTTTGTGCAGCTTTTTTTTTTCCAGAGACATACACTCAGTATTTTTTTTTAAAATTGTATAATTTTTTTCTTCCTAAATATTCAAACTAAGACTCTGCAGTGACACAGTTCACATCAAGACCATTTCAATACTGACAGGGTTTTTCCAACAGGTTTATGAGGCTTAAGCGCAGCACCTGAGCCGTTTTGGCACCACCTAAGCCGAATGAATGTAACTACGTGACTTTTTACAGATTTAATGATTGTAGTTGGTCGCCAGTGGACTTCTTTTGGCAAGTTTTGTCTTTAAGCTTTTTTGAGCATTATTGAGTGTTGAGTAAACAAGCAGCATCCACACATGACAAACATTGTGTTGCCCTTGTTAACTGTATGCCTTTCAGCTCACATTATCACCGTGCTTATGCGACTTATGAGCCACCTCTATCGCCGCCAACTCACTCACACACATACACCCACACACTACTAGTCTTTTTAGTGATTAATTGATCCTCAATTTAGTCCCTAATTTGGACCAAGTCAGGTGGTAAATGGACCTCTTTTCCTTGATTGTTAGTGAAAATGGGCTTGAGTACATTGATAAATTTTGATTATTTATCAATTACGGGCCAAATGGAACTAAATATATTATTATTCCGACCCTGATTGGCATAATGGAGTTTGAAAATATCACTATTGATAATGATTCCCAACTAATAGTCTTTTTCCGCCTGTGCCTGCTTGTCGGAATGACAACACAAATTTAATTTTTCATAAAATCAGCCTGCGTGTGCGTAAGTGAGTGATCCGTCATTAATCAGTAACATTACCGGAGACCCTTCCCTCCGTGTTGCGCTGCTCCTTGCTTAGCCAAGGAAGCCAACATCACTCTGTCATATTTTACATCAATTACCACTCATTCTTATAAGGTTCCATCAAGAAGCTTTTAAACAGGAACCATATGCAATAGCAGCTCCTGCCTTCCACTCTCATGCTTGATGCAGAGTGAGTGATGTCACCGGTTTAGAGTCAAAGAAGGTAGCAAAGAGAGGGGGGAAAGATGGAGGGAGGAAGGCTGGAATAATTTGAATAAAACTGAAGGACAGTCTAATAACAAAATGTCCATTCCTCCCCTTCCAGTCCTGATGTTAATTTCTTATTTCTCCCAGACTTGGAGCGCTGTGTGAATGAGGGGTGGGGTCGTGGCTGGTTTTAAATAGACCTGCCACCTCAGGCTTAATGGAAAAGGCAGCTCTCTGGAAAATAGAAAAAAAAAGGGAATTAGAGCCAGCCGACACACACATTCGGCCGCCTCCTCTAGCACTGTATTTTTGAGCCACGATGTAGTCTGTGCTGGGACCGGAATGACAAAGGCAAATTACTGTTGTCATTTTATTAAGGGCATCCGCCTCGCTAGGGCAGAAAAGGCACTGACTGGAATGTGCAAAAGCCATTGGAAATAGGCCTGGCTAAAAGAGCAGGCAGGTTTCCTCTCAACTCCAATATATAAAAAGGGAGGAGGGAGGGAGCAAGGCAAACGCAGAGAAGAAGGAGAGACAGAGGAGAAAGAGACCGAACGGGAGGGATACGAGATTATGAAGACACAGAAAGCAATGACAGTCTGTACGTTTAAACCTAACAGCTTGATTAAGGGTCCACGTCAAGATAGGACTTTTGGCCTAGAGGAGGTGAGCTGTAATATCGGTAGTATCAAATAGTATACTCAACCTCAAAAACATCAGAACAGTAGTTACTGCTTAATAAAGTACACTATTGTACGATTGTCTTTCCTACACTGGACACTGTGTGACATTATCCTCTATGGGAAACCCAGCCACCGTCATCAGCACCTCAGGGAGCCTGTTAGTAATCTGACCCTCATCAAAAACACAATCGATAGCACATTCCACTATCACCACTGACAGGAGGGAATTACACGTCTGCCTGATCGACGAGAGATACTCTCACAGACGGAGCACATTATCCCACCACCACTCATAATATATACAGTATTTTCCATTCCAGCATGGTAAAGTATCTAGACGTGCACATTTAGCTCAGAATGGATGCCAACTCTTTTAATAGGCCGCCTTAAACCGGATGATGAGCTTTAGAGTTCCTACATTGAAAAGCCTTTGTTTTGTCCAAGATGTCACGTACAAAACAAAAACTGATTTATTTAGCGCTGCCCCCTGAAAGTCAAATCTTTGAATCATCAGTCGGCGACCCCTCAGTCAACTGAGATTCTTCAAGAGAACGATAATGTTATCTTCTGCCTTGTGCTTAGAAGTGGTGAATTTCCAACTCACAGCAACTTCCTAGCTTGATTAAAAGGTATGGTATTTCTATTCATTATTCTTTTGTAAATTCTTAGGCTAAATCCATAGTCAGCTAGAAAACGGTGCAAACAGTGAAGAAAAGTGAATGGAGTGGGACATTAAATTGTTTAAAATTGTGAACATGAGATTTAGGCAACGCATTTGGAGAGTCTTCGGTCTTAGTAGCTCTCAAACATCTTGTGGATGCACACTGATGACATATTGTCTTTGACTAATGCCTGTTTTTGCTGTAGATATCTTTAGAAAAGAAATGTGGTTTGTAAAAGCATCAAAATTGGACATATTTTTTAAAGTATTACTGTTATTTAATCACTTGATTCCTGGAGGTGAGATATTTCCAATCAGATGTATCACATCTACAGCAGAAGCAAATAGTAAATCAATTTATTGATAGAAGATTCATTTGGAACCATTTTGATAATTAACTAAGTCATTTTTTTAACCAAAGGTGCCATAAATTCACTGATTCCAACTTTTCAAATGTGAGGATTATATACAATAGTAAATGTACTGTCTTTGGGTTCTGAACTTTCTGATAAAACGATAAATCAATTAAAAATATGCAGCTTAATATAACTTAGCAGTAACTCAGCTTGCATCATTCAGTGTTTGCTGTTGTGGTGTGCAGAAATGCAACATCATACCTGTCTTTGTTTGCTTTTCCTTTTGATTTTGACATCATGACATTGACAGAAATGTGTCCAAAATAAACAAAGTCAAGGAACGATCAGACCAGTTTATTTTTGTTGAGATCATTAGTCCAAAATGACCATTTAACTCTATAGGTATCTTGGCAGATCAAACATTGCCTTCTCATGATCACGACTTAGACCTACATAACACATGATCATTTTGCCAGCAAACTTTTCCAGCTATAAAAGTTTTCAGCGTACAAATATCCAAATATCCTACTGTTTACTCTATGCTACTCGCGGCAGCTTAGTTTAGTCTAGGATTTAAATCAGGATAGAATTTAGTCTAGCACTACATTTGCATACTTTCAACCACTATTGTTGTTGGATCATTTTCAATAATTCCTTCACTTCCCATCTGTTACTACACAAATATTAGTACAAGCTTTGATACTGGTGTATTTTTCTTAAGTATGAGCCATGATCAGAGCAGGATCTACTGTAGATTCCAGTCAAACAGAATATGAAGAACTCTGACTGTACAAGATAAGACTAACACTGCATTTATACATTTGTGTTTCTCAAAAGTAATAACACATTTCCAGTGCTTTCTGGAACTGTCACTCACTGTGTGCACGCTCAGTGTATATAAAAATAAAAATAAAAAAAGGTAGTTTAGTGATGAGAATCAGATGTTAGGGCTGCTCAATTATGGGAAGGAAATATAATCACAATTATTTTGGTCAATATTGAAATTATTTAACACGATTACTCGTTGACTTCTGGAAAGATGTTGCAATTTTTGAACTTAAAAAACAGTGGAAAAAGTTAAATAAATCAATTAATACTTGTCCTATTGAAACTTTATTGTTTCCATTCAGAACACAAGAGAAAATAACTTGAAAAAACATAATGAGCTAAATCCTTGTTTTTCTCGATTATTCTGTTTTTGTGATCGTTGGGAGCTGAAATCATAATCACGATTACATTTCGATTAATTGCACAGCCCTCTGAGATGTGGTCTCATTGGTTTATTCGAATGATACAAATGTCTTAATAATCTTGCAATTCTTGTTGATACAGCACCTGAACAAAGACCTAGCAGAGAGCTTGATTGAGGTAAAATATAAGTAACAACCACTGTGCTGAGGTCATGGAAAAGCAATCCTTTCTGTGGCCAAAGGAAAAAGTTAGATACATTAGAAAATGAATACTAAATATATAACTGCAGTTATTCACCAGATACTCAATAGTAAATGCCTCAGAACAAAATGATGGGGAAACAATTGATCAAGAGATTTGGCTTAGAGGTAAAACAATTGTCAGATAGGTAACTACAAATTAATTAAGGAGCAAAATTACATGTTTTAGTGTGGAAAATAAAACCATTTGACAAACTGTAGAATATTAGTATGATGTGCTTAGTCACAGTAAACTTGTAGGCCTAACATCCATGTGATGACCATAGGCCACTCTAACAGTAGCAGTAAGCTACATGATGCAGTGTCATGACTGTGCAGGTATTTCCTACATCTTCACAAATGTCCACAGTCAGCTCAGACTGGGTGGGGGAAAGTAATGTTATATGGAGATAAAACAAGGCTAGACAGGGCTGTGTTAAAAACAGCAGTGTAACGTTAGTTTATCTTACCATAGCCAGTTTCAGGGTGAATGTTTCTATAGCTAGCAATAGTTTATTTAACTGCAGTGGGCCTCATCAACGTGGCCCACTGACAGTCTCTGACACACTCTAACCCCTCAGTTACTACACGTTACATTAGCACATCCTGGACTATTAAACCTGACCATTGCACATGTTAACATTACACATAATGTGAGCTTTTGCACATCTGCCTTCCTTGTTTCCCTTTTTTTAAACAGTTAACTTTATATTGTACAGATTATTTTGTTATAGTCTCATTGTGCATACTTTTATTTTATTTTTATTTTAATAGAAATATTCTGTATTTATGTTCTTGCCTTTAGCAGTACTTTGCCTTGTTGTGTATTCCCTGTGTTTACTGTATGCACCAAATACACAAAGTCAAAGTCCCTGCAAGTGAGAACTTGCTTTGGTAAGTTAATAAATATGATTCTGATTTTATCTGATTTTTGTATTTAACGTTACACCAATTTAAGTGAATACACTATCATAATAAAAACAACGTTTAGGCCCTTGGTTGCGAGTGGCCTCTTACACCAGCATACATGACAGTAACAAAGTAACGTTAGCAGCCGAAGCAACCGAAAACAACAAAAGAACTGGTTTCAGACTATAGGCCGCGCCACAGCACCGGAGTAAATTTAAAACCTAACGGACAAACATTCCTCCATGCGCGGTGTGGTTTAATGCCGAGCCAGCTTGTCCGCTCGGCTAAACTAGTTAGCTCGCTACCCTAGCTGAGCGAATAGCTTTATGTATATCTACGTAGCTTAGCGTAGCTATTGTACGTAGCTAGTTAGCTTGCTTGACATGCTAAATAGTCTTAAACTGGAGCGAAAAGCCAACCTTACCTCTTAACGATGCCAGTTTTAATCTTAATTTGCCGTATTCTTGGATCTGCCATGGCTGTAGATTGAGGCTAATGTACGCAGTTGTAACGTGCGGTGGCTAACTGCTAACTGACAACGGTGTGCAGCAGAAAGTCAGTGATGACCAGCTGCTCGCAGATAAATCGATGTCTAGGCGCAGATGATTATCGAGTGTGTGGATCACAGCAAGTCCAGGATGAGAACACACTTTGGGCAGTGAGCTCTGGCCATTTGTTCTACAATTACATTTAAAAATATATGATGAAAAAAATACTATGAAAATAAGTCATATCTCATAACAAAACACAAAAGTTAGGACTCTATGGAGGACAACAATCATACAGTAGCCTATGAAGGAGGATTGGAGTCTTATGACCATGACTGGTCAACTTTTCTTGAACAATTTCATTGTACTCCTTCCTCTGCCTTTATATGACTTCTAATTATGCATTTACTACATTCCTGTTACACCCAGTTTATTCATCACAATTTCCGTCTATTTTGTATTATGTTATATTTTATTCTTTATATACTTTGTATTTAGATTCTCATTTTGTTGTTACTTGTGTGATCTTCCTTTTTTCTTATACATATTGTATTAGCATTGTTGGAGGGAGCCTTAGACCTAAGATTTTGACAAGCCAACAACTGCTTCCCTGTGGGCCTAATTGTTGTGCACACGATAAAAAAAGACCTTGAACCTATTTTATTATACAAGGTGGCAAGATAAGACAAGACAAGATAAGCCTTCTTTGATCCTCAGAGGGGATATACAACTAGTAAAAAATGTGAAATAAGAGCAATTAAAGAGTTACGAGGTAAAGTGGCATTGTGTGGTATACAGCTAGGAGTTAGACGTACACCATATTTTACATGGTTTTTACATGGACATCTGAGGGCATAGCCAACTTCTTTTGTATTGTTGTGTTTGTTATGTACTTTTTATTTATGTAGCCTAATGTTGTTTATACATGTATCGAGGCGGACTTCAAACCATCTGCTTTGGTAAAGCACTTTGGGTCAACTTATGTTGTTTTAAATGTGCTATATAAATAAAAATGACTTGACTTCTAAAGGACTGTTCTGTGATATGTGGTGCATTCTTTTACATTTGGAGCAAGGTGGAGGGACTCACTCAGCTTTATAACAATACGTTTTATAAATAAGTGTAGTGATGTGGGAGGAATGTATGGTCCAGCTACAGTTCTTCCACACTGAGATAAGCCAGTTGAGATGGTCAGAGTAAGGATATCACTCAGGCGACATGACCAGCCACGGGATGAGTCCATGAAAAAGATCCAGGACAGTGGGAGCTACATCTCTTAGCTTACCTGGGATTGGTTGGGCCTTCCCTCAGAAGAGCTAAATGTTGTCAAGGAAAAGATCATCAGGGATGTTGCCCTGTTAATAATTCTTTTCTTGGGATCTCTGGAAAAGGGATATATAAAAACTGTTACTAATATACATTGTGGAAAATTCAAAAAGTACTGTTGTGTGTCTTCATATGTAGGCGTGTTTAAAAATCTTAAAATATACAAGCTTGGTGGAGACCCCTGATGTAGTCAATGCAAACTTTTCTCTTAAATTTCCATCTTAAATTCTATTTGAAAAAAAATATCAAGGACATTATTGACATTGTTAACGATATTATGATGTTATTGACGATATTAAATCTGTTATCAGATTTCCCTGATTTTGACCAGACTAATATAATGTGGTAGTGTTGAATTAGATATTCTTAGACAATATCTCAGCTTTTGTTACAGTAATGAAAAGTCATTGCTTAAAGAGTTGTGTTTTGGTCAGTTATGGGTCAGGGAGCAAATATGCTTCTTGACTTCTTAAACTGTTTTTCAGAACCCAGTAGTGGCGGGCTGAATATCATTTTTTTTTCTCAGTGACTTGAGTCTAATATTTACAGTAAATGATAAAGCCAAAGAACTAAACACTGTCCAGTCACAGAAACTACAGGGTACTGACCATGGTCCTGATCCTGCTGCTGCCAGCGACAAGGGAGCTGTCCAAAGTACATACGGAGGTGGTGATGGTTGGAACAGGATAATGACATGTCATGACGTGTCTACCAAATCATGTGTGCCTACAGCAATTAGACTGCACAATGAAAAATTAAAACTGTTTTTGGTATTTTAACAGTTTTATCACAATTATGCAACTTCCTGGAACTTTCATTTCTTTTGTCATTGCTGTGAATATTGCACTTTGGATAATATCTATCTATTTATCTATCTATCTATCTATCTATCTATCTATCTATCTATCTATCTATCTATCTATCCATCTATCTATCTACTGAAGTGCACGTGTAGTCTCCTACCTTCGTGCATGTGGCTCATTATCTGCAAACATTCACTTAATGGTTCAATTAAAAAATAACCAGATGTGTGAAGTGGCAGCAGTCAAGGCGTTTTGTCTTTGTTGTCTTCCAACCTTGGAAAAAAACATAAGAGAACATAGGATATACAGTACAACACTTCACAGGTAACTACTAGGGTGTACACTGATATAGTCATAGATAGCTAGATAAATAGATAGATAGATAGATAGATAGATAGATAGATAGATAGATAGATAGATAGATAGATAGATAGACAGATAGATGGATAGATATAATCTTTTCTAGTGTATTTAGTTTGCAATAACATGGCTTTACTGTAAACCTTTAGTGTCAGTAAACTCTATATACAGACAAATATTCAACGCTCTGTGTAAATTAAGGTTTTATAAGCCTCAGAATAAGCCAATTGCTTTATTTACACAGTATATCAATAACGCTAAACAATTGACATGGCTGATAAAGCTGTGTTACAAAGACAGCACATTCAATATCATTTGAATCTTTGTGCATCTGATATTGATTTGTGTGATCTATGAAAAAAAGAATCAATTTCATAGTATTCTTCAACTGGTTGTGTCAAAAGAATATATATTTGATTACAATTCAGCCTGCCAATGCCATTAAAAGTTTATGTTACTCAAACACATTTCTGCACATTATGGCATAACAGTTTTAACACAGCTGAATACTTATTATATAGAGTATGTTAAAAACACACTTTGGAGGTCTTAATTGCTCATAACAACAAAACTTAAAACTGATGAACAGAGCCGTTGTCAAGGGTAGAGGAAAGGAAGACAGCTTCTTCTATATGATAGAGAGAGGAAATTTAAACTTTTAACAATTAAAATAGAATCTACACTCCAAATTGTGTTAAACACATCCTCACTGTTATATTTAGCCATGTAATTTGCAGTAATTTTGACATAAGTTGATTGTGAGGTTTTCATCTTTTTTCAAAACAATTGTCAAAAAATATTATATCTTGACACTGTAAGACTGAAGAACCAAAGAAAGGTTTGAGTAAAAAAATCAATCTGAAGGCATTTAAGTGGTGCAAAAATGATAAAAAATAAATTAAAAAAACGCGCATAAAATGGTGAAAATAGGTGAGGTGAAAGGCAATTATGACCATGACAACAGTTTGGTGTAAGTATAGTGGGTCGAGTGGCAGAAGAAGCACTCGTCCACGATATACTGGTGGTGCTGTTTGGTGTAATACAATTTCACTCTAATACAGAATCACTGTCTATTTAATCAGTTTATTTTTACAAATCCGGCCACAAATTAAGTAAAAGTGAAAACATATATAGGCTAGTGTACATATTGTGATATTTCTCAGTAAATATAATCTATTTTTCATTGCCAAGTCAATTAAATATGTGAATACATTTGTTATTGCACCACCGGAACTTGTAATTTTCATTTAGACATGACAATTATTAAAGCCTGGCAAATAGAAAGGGACTCATTTAATGTTGTTTAATACTGGAGAACACAAATATAAACTCAATTCCACAATAAATTAGATATTTATTACACTCAATGTAGGGCTCTCAACGGGTTGTAAACAACTGCAAAGACAAGGTTTGCTGGAGGTAAACAGACATGAGAAAGTAAATTATTAGAATTTGTATCAAGGTAAATAGACATTTAAACAACTGTATGCATATGCAGTTATAGATATGTGTGCAGGATAGGGGTGGGGGAAAAAATCGATACAGCATAGTCTCGCGATATTTTCTGTGGCAATACTGTATCGATACACAGACGCCAAGTATTGATCTATTATTACATATGTGTTGGTCAGTCTGTCTGCTTGACAATCCCATTTTTCAGCAATACAATTGAAGTGAGATGAACAAACAGAGAAATATATCTTTTTAGATAAAACAGATGTTGACAAAGTTTACTTTTGGGGACATCATTTGAAATTGGGAAAAATTTGAAGTTGGAAAAAAGGTAATAAATTGCAATATATCACAGAATATTGCAACATGTTTAAAATCGCAATAATATTTTATCGTGACATAAGTATCGTGATGATATCGTATCGTGAGACCTCTGGTGATTCCCACCCTTAGGGCAGGACAATGATGCAATGTGAAATGATGCACATAAGGCAAAACGGTTGAATAGGGTAAAACATTTAACAAATCGATATCACCATGAAACCCAAGTTGAATTACTTACATTAAGACAATCATCTTTTGCATTACAAGTTGTCTGAAATGTTGTGTTTGCATATGCAAATGAGTCATTGTCTTATTAAATATGTGCTAATGTGCATACATTTCCAGAACAGAAATGTGAACATGGGATAAAGCCAGGTTTCAAATTCTTGTTTCATGTTGTTGACATGGAGTCAATTGTATTTACAGAGGGGATTTTGGATATCTCTTTTTATCACTCCATAAATCAGAAAATACTGTCAACAGCCATAAAAACAATCCATTCCCTCCATGTTTTTATGAATAAGCTTCGGAATGTAGATAGGAATGAAACTGGAAGGTTTGGTGTATATGTCGGACGACAAAACTCATTTGGAGCAAACGATCTTTGAAAATTTGTATTGTCATTGAAATCTACAGACGCTAAGAGACACATGTGAGAAAAAGAAACACCTCAATGTGGAGTTTGGATTTTTTATTTTCACTAGTCTGAAACAAGACATGTTATGGAAGAAATATAGCCCAAAATCTTATAATTGGCCAGTGCATAAAAAAAACACCATTTCTGCCTGCAGTGTCTTGCCTCAAATGCAATTTTGAGTATACTTCGCTGGAATACTAGCCTGGTCCTACCAGACTAAAATGAAAATTGAGCGGAAGTACGTAGGAGGGCGGAGCCAGGCTACTGGAATACTTTCACTTGATGCTACTTTATAGTTTTTACTCCACAACATTTTGAGAGTTAGATATTGTGAGGAAGTTAAATTAGCTCCACTGACTGAATTATTAAAATGCTGCTCCACAGAGTCAATAAAACTATCCAGTAATATAATAAGCTGCAATGTAACACAGACAAGGAACATTCCTCTGCATAATGAGTATACTTTTGATACTTTAAATACATTTTCCTGACAATACATCTATCTTGTTAACGTTTTCAATGCAGTACTTATACTTATAATGGGGTTTTTTAAATTCCCAGTTACATCCTTCTCTTGCTTATCACGGTGCAGATCAGGGGTTAAATTAGAGAAACATGCAGGACCAGGATTCCCTTCTAATGGAATATAAATTATAATCAGTTGCTATTCATTTATATTATAGCAAGACTAAACTAGTTAACATAAGAGGTAGAAACCAGTATCATTCTCTCTGCAACTGGAACAATCTAATTATGTTAGATTTGATATGTTAGAGATGTTTGAGATTTGCAATGCCTTCGATAGATAGATAGATAGATAGATAGATAGATAGATAGATAGATAGATAGATAGATAGATACATACATACATGTATAGATAGATAGATACATACATACATACATACATACATACATACATACATACATACATACATACATACATACATACATACATGTATAGATAGATAGATAGATAGATACATACATACATACATACATGTATAGATAGATAGATAGATACATACATACATACATACATACATACATACATACATACATGTATAGATAGATAGATAGATAGATAGATAGATAGATAGATAGATAGATAGATAGATAGATAGATAGATAGATAGATAGATAGATAGATAGATAGATAGATAGATAGATACATGTATAGATAGATAGATAGATAGATACATACATACATACATACATACATACATGTATAGATAGATAGATAGATAGATAGATAGATAGATAGATAGATAGATAGATAGATAGATAGATAGATACATACATACATACATACATACATACATGTATAGATAGATAGATAGATAGATAGATAGATAGATAGATAGATAGATGATAGATAGATAGATAGATAGATAGATAGATAGATAGATAGATAGATAGATAGATAGATAGATACTTTATTGATCCCCAAAGGGAAATTCAAGGTCCCAGTATAGCTTACAGACATCGCACCCAACATACACATACATCATAAACAGGATGATAAAATAACAAAACAAAAACAAATCCACATGAATAATATGGACAATAAAAGAAAAAGATACAAAAAAAAATCCACATGAATGTACAAAGGGATGTATAAGCATGAGACGCCTGCAGGGACAGGGCAGGTAAGGTGCTCTATGGTAAGGTGCTCTATAGTGTGCGTGTCATGGTGGTAGTGCAAATAATGAAGACATAGTAATATAAAAAATGCCTTCATGCATGATACTGTTTCAAAATATGAATCCAGAAGAGATGAGCTTGTCTATACATTTTTCTCTCCCACAGTAGACAGGAATCAAACATGGCGCAGGTTTCTGTGTGTGGGTGCCTCCTCCAGGCCTGCATGCATGGGAGCAGCAGCAGCAGCAGAAGAAGAAGAAGAAGAAGAAGAGAAATCCTATACCGAGCTTGTGTGATTTCATGTGAGAGGTGGGAAAACCCCGGTCTCTTTCCCCCACAGCTTCATGGACGTTGATTATTGGTATTTTCCGAGTTTTCCAAACTAATAAGTGGCACTATCAAGCATTTGGAAGCGCCGCGAGAGTACAGACGGGCTGCTAGACTTAATTGATATTGAGCGAGGCTCTGGTAGGCGCGGACGGGGCCGCTGCTGGGTAATTTGCAGTTTAATCAGCGTTTGTAATGAGAGCCGCTGATTAGCGCGGGGTGGAAATAAAAGAGAGTTACAAGGAACGTCTGTCAGAGTCCGGTGATAATTCACGACTAATTGTAATGATTAGAGCAAACTGGATGACTTTGGAGTTTTCTGATGCGTTGCCTTGACCCTGTGTGTGTGTGTGTGTGTGTGTGTGTGTGTGTGTGTGTGTGTGTGCAAGATAGTTATATTCCAAAAAATAAATCTGATATAAATGTTCTCCGTCAGAAAAAGCGTAAAGCATCTGCGCGCTTGTGTGCATAGGCTGCCCTATGTGTGTGTGTGTGCGTGTGCGTGTGTGTGTGAGAGAGAGAGAGAGAGAGAGAGAGAGAGAGAGAGAGAGAGAACAAGGCTGAATCACATATTTGATTATCAAACAAAACAGCTAATTTATAGGGAGAGAGTGATGGGGAGGAGAGGAGGGGAGAGGAGGGGAGAGGAGGGGGAGATGATGGACTCTGCAGTAGTGAGGGCGAGATGTATTCCTCGAGACGTGCCTCGGCCACTGCTGGAATAGCAAATGAGAAATTAGTGAGAAATGTGTGTATGAACGCCGTCGGTCAATTAGCGAGAGGCGAGAGGAAGAGGAGGGAGGAGGCGAGAAAAAATCAGCTGGTACTCTCATAGTGCAGATTTGCCTGCAGAGCGCGCAAACACGCGCACGCGCACAAACAAACCTCTCTCAAAAGCTTTATGTGATTTCCTCTGAATTATAATAAAAGTTAAAATAACATCTCTGTCATGGGATGACGAGAAAAGAGACGTATTTTATCACTGATTATTGGCTATTTATCATGGCGTTATATTAATAGACCTTAAAGGGTCAGTTCACCCAAATAAAAACAGATTTCCTCAGTTCTGCAGATAGTTTTTGTCCTTCCCATCACAGTAGAGGTGGATGAGATTTTGTTTGTGGTGCTCACAGCATTATAAATTAAATGTTATATTTATTATTTTTGCATTACTCTAGATAGTCTATAAACCCCAATGAGTTATCATAGGTAGCCTATTTCTTCATTACAAAGTATAGCTCTAATAATAAGAGTGTGGATTATATACATGGTTTCTTTTAAGGCTTATTCAGTGGTGAAAAGTAACTATAACTACTTTACTTAATTACAATTTTGAGTATTTCTATTTTATGCTACTTTATACCTTTACTCAGCTACATTTTAGAGAGAAATATTACAATGGAAATTGTACTTTTTAATCCACTACATTTATTTCATAACCGATCATTAATACAAAATATAAATCAACTCATAAATTCAGATGTATTTGAATCATCACTAATAATAACATTTAAAAAAAAATGTTATAAATGGATTAACGGCAAAAAACAAGTGTTGAAGATAACTAAAAACAACACAAAACAGGCTGTCTCCCCCTCATACCCCATGCATGTTTCTTGTCGCTCTTAAAAACCTACAGAACTTTATTTGAAATCCTTGTGGAGATCTCCAAGTTTCCAAAGATACCAAATATGGTTGGGATTTTGGGAAATGTGTGTGAAGCACACATTTAGAACAAGACATGTAGAATATTATAGCCATAAAAACTTAGTATAAACACCATCTGGCTTCAATTTAGAGCTGGGACAAGCTGTGTCACTGTTAGAATTTGTGATATAAGTGATTTGAATTGAAACTCTTTATTAAAAGAGGTATCATTATGTTTGCATTTTAACAGACTTCTTCATTAAATATGTTTCAGAGTGTGGATTGCTGTTCATTAATACTTTCACATGCTACCTTTATCAGCTTTTATTGCCCTTCAGGTTATAAAAAAGATTTAATCAATTCATTTTAAAACTACTGTATATTTTGGGCATTAGAATTGTCTCACCCTCCCAACAACAACATCGACACTGAGCATGTTGTAATTATAGTAACATAACTTTATTTTTAGACAAGAGACAAGCGGAGAAAAACAGTTGAAAATTTGGATGTGGGGCTTTCACACATATCTCATTTATGTCTGTAGAATAACTTTTTCAAAATGAATTGTTAATATTTTCAGAGATTTACAGGCAGAAATAAGCTTTCAAGGAAAAAGCCATAACAACTAGTTGAGATAAAATCACTTTACATATGAATAGACTGTATTATAATTATATTTCTTACATTTTTCTGCATTTTTCTGTTTAAATAGTGACAACAAATATTTTTTTTAATCATATTTTAGGCGATTACTACTAGAGAAGTGTACATTTTTATACGTGCATCTGTACTTTTTTTTGTATTTTGGGTTAGGGTTAGGGGTTAGGGGTTAGGGTTGGCAAAATGAGGACTAGTCAGACTTATAGCTGAGTTTGTGCTGAAAATAAACATAGCATGCATGTGGGGAAAAGACCGTTTAAAAGGTGCAAAACAAAGACAATAGGTCAGAAAAAGTGGACTCTTAAAGAAAGCACTATGTCCTGAATCGTTGGCCCATAACTGTGAACAGTGTGAGGACAATGATCACCTGTGATTACAAAACTCCATTTTTAGTGAAATGAATCAGTTCCACATTTTTTTGGCAGGAGGCCCCCTTGGTGCCCTCCCTCTTCTCAGGGACCCCGTTGGCTCCCAAAGCCTTTGTAGGTTCCACAAAACCCTTATTAAAATGCATGAGGCCTCCCTGGGCACCGCAGCAGCAGCAGCACGGATGACCTGCTTGGTATCAGGTGTGATGTGCCACTAAAGTGACCTTCTCCATCTGATCCTCTGGTCTGCTACACAGGGAGACGGAGCCGCATGGGCCGGCAGGAGCCTGCGATCGATTCTCCAGCGAGAGGTTATCTATACGTGGTATTTTAATGTCATGGAGTCAGGCCAAATTGATAGTGATAAATATTTGCCGGAAGATTAGGTGAGGGGAGTGTGTCCAGGGCACTCTATCTCAGACCTGTAACCCCGGCAGAGCTGTTCCTCTCTGTGTCGGATTAGCCCCATCCATCCAGTGTCAATGGCTGTCTTGTTGAGAAAATCAGTGAGTAAACACGGCTGACAGACAGAGAGAGAGAGAGCAGTGTGTGTGTGTGTGTGTGTGTGTGTGTGTGTGTGTGTGTGTGTGTGTGGGTGTGTTAGGTGGTAGATAGGCGGCTGATTACTCATACAAATAGACTCCAAACTCCGCCTGGTCCCCCCAGAAATGTGTTTTCCCTCTGTTCACCTCCTCTACTCTCCTTTTTCTCTCCTCTCCAATATTTACTCCCCCCTGCTGTCTCTAAGGATCCCACCCCACCCTGTCCTGCTGTTCCCACTTTGTCCCCCATCAATCACTGCTGCATTGTGTCCTGGATGTTATATAGATTGACTTAATATCCCCTCCTTTATCTCTATTCACTCCCAAAACCATTCTGCATGAGGGTCCAACACTGCAGCCCTGGGTGTGTTTCGGGGGGTACAAAAGAGGAAATAGAAAAAGTCTGGAAAATATGAAGCTACAACCAGGAGACAGTTAGCTTAGCTTAGCATAAAGACTGGAAACAGGGGGAAACAGCTGGTTCTGTCCAAAGGTAATCTTAGTTTTTTTTAGACAGAATGTGTTTTTTAGTGAGTTTTAAGGCGCTGACACACCAAGCCGATAATCGGCCGTTGGACAGTCTGGAAGTCTTGGTAGAGTGCTAACTCGGAAACGGGGAGCGGAATGAGCGTGACTAGAGTCTTTAAACTGACCTTTGTCGATCTGAAATGAAGACAGATCAGCAACTGCACGGCCTATTTCTCGCTTAAAATGTTTTCAGAAACACATTTCGGTGAACTATTTTAGTACAATATGAGATCGTATTCTGAACAAGCCGCCATGACAGTCTGTCTTTGAATTTCCGGAGAAACCAGACCCACGTGACGCGTTCGTCCAATCAGCTACCGGTTAAAATCTTTGGGCGACAATACAGATTAGCTGCTGTTATGGAGACGTATTACGTCTCGTCGCTTTGGTGTGTTCTGAGGCACTTTTTTGACCAACTCGGGGAGACTGATCAGTCCAACTGCCTTTTCTGCGGAGGGTCGGCCGTCTGGTCAGTGTGTCTGCAGCTTAGACGTGCTGGTAAGCAGATTTTTTGATCTTCAGACAGGCTAGGTGTTTCCTCTGCTTCAAGTCTTTACGCTAAGCTAAGCTAATCATCTCCTGGTCGCATTCACGCCCGTGAGATGGGGCTGAGACGCGAGCCTGATAGAGCCAGTGCAGACAGCTGCATAGATTAAAATGAGCATATCTGTTGGGTGAGACGTGAGAGTGAAAAAGGCGTCTGAAACGCTAGTGGTCAAGACACTGGCTAAGTGTATTATACTTTTAAAGGAGACTGTCCTCCCCTGAAAAACGGCCACATAAACCGTTTGTTCAAGCAGCAATGACAATTGATATTCACGTTTAAAGTGTCGGCGCCCTCTAGCGGCCGTACTAATTATGACGGGAGCAAAGCAGGAAGTAAGGTGGCTAAGTATAAGAGCGCCAAATTATGCATGAGGATAGAGTGTTGGTTCAAACTAACACAGGACTTTTACCCAGGAGACCAGCGTTTGAGTCTTGTTTAAAAAAAAAATTGTTTTAAACGGCGAAATTGTTTTTTCACTTTACGGAACAAACTTAAATTGCGTCACGTACTGCGTCACGTGCATAACCTGAAGTGAAGTAACGAAACGTAACAAATCCTCATGATTTTAACCCAAATCACAATCTTTTTCTAAACTTAACTAAGTAGTTTTGGTGCCTAAACCTAACCAAACTGCAACCGTTTCACAACGCATTTAAAACCGCTACGTTCTCTGGTTTAGATATGAGGACGGAAACCGCTCCTGTGTGTATTTCCTGCCCCTGCTAGCGGCGCTTATTTATGAAATGCTCCTATGGGTCGTAGAGGGTAGGAATAAATGTGCGTATATCGTCATATGGTTTGGAGGACTCTATCAAACATGGCAACAGGAAATTTAGGGTCAAAAGTTTACCAAGTAATCCAGGAGATAATGAAAAAAAAAAGCTAAAATTCTAAAGTTAGTAAAGTAAATAAACTCATTTGGTCACTTTTTAGAAAACACAAAAAGAAAATCATTCAATTTCCTCTATGATTATTAACTAATTAACTTTGCTGGAGTTAATCTAAAAAAAAAAAAATCCTAATTAAACATACTTTCATGCCTCCTACTAACTGAGTACAACTTCATATTTCTGCAGCAGCAATTAATTCACTGAAATAGTATTTAAGCTTTGTTTGCCCTCTGTGTAAAATGAAGACATCACATCTCCACCGCCGTCCTCGTATTTTATGAAGGGTCCCTGACAAATAGGGCCTCCCCGCTACGCTTGGGTGGCCACCTTCATTCCGCACTTGGCTTGTTTACATAGCACCAGGACCATTTCCACGGATTAAACAAATCACTGCCCGAGGGGGCCATCCATAATCCGCTAACGGGTCACCAGCAAGACAGTTATAAATGCCTTTGTCTAGTATTACGGGGTAGAATAGATGTCCGTGTCCAAAGATGACCTTCCCTGAATGCAGGATCCACCACTCCCTGCAGTTTATTATAGGATAGGGAGGAAACAAGAAAGAAAGAAGAAGAAATAAAACCTTTGTCACACAAATGTTTTCCTATATTGTTATTAAAGGGCTCATTTTAACAAAAAAAAAAAAAAAAAAGGTATTTCACTGAAGAAGAAGGAGAGAGGCTCGGTGATGAGAGCCCATCACCTTTTATCAGCTTCTATCACTCTCTGAAAGACTTTGTGACACCTACAGTAATAGCGGCAGACATTTTTCCCACAAATACAAAGGCCAGTGAAGAAGATGGGTAAAATATTGTGCTGATCTCGGACCAATTTACTTCATCATTCCACATTACAGCCTTATGAATTGTTCAAATGTGATAACAAGCACTCAATTCACTTTATTATGTAAGTTAAATTAGACTTTTGCACACAAAAAAAATAGTTACAGCGGCATTCAGTGGCTCCTTGAATAGAATGTAATTTGTGTGAGAATTTGTTGTATCTGTCACAAATATTCACAATTAGCAGCGGTAATTATTTGATAGTTTCTGCAATTATGACTTAAACGGTTAAATTTGGAACTGTGTGGAACCCTAATTGGCCTGAATGCGATATTTTGCATATTTGCATAATGAGGGAATTGGTAGAAAATTGTGTTCATTCATTTGTGAAAAATCCTATGAATTTTATGAATTTGAAAGGTCTGTTCCTGCAGTCTGTGACTTTGCTGGCATCTCCCCGAGGAGCCCGGTGGAAAGTGGGGCACAGGCAGAGGGCCAAATGGAGGAGATTTGGAAGAGAAAAGAAGAAGAAAGGAAAAGGTTTTTTATAGAACTTTGTTTGTAGTCTGGCACAAGTGAGAATTTACCTGATTCTATATGGTAACAAACAACGCTGTTAGATGCCATTTAAGGTCCAATTTACTGACCGAGAGGGTAATGAGAAATGTTGGTTTCAAGATTTTATTTATTTATTTTTGTGTGTGTCACAAGCAGCACTAATAATAGCATTGTCAGATTAAATATAAAACATACGTTTATGCCACACCTTTAATTGGCTTAATACAAGCTGGTAAAGATCAGGACACATTGTTCCAAAGTGTATAATAAGTACAGATATTTGTTGCTTCAAGAGAACTTCAGTGTACTTTTCCTGAATAATCAGAGCTGTTTGATTTGGAATTGTTCTTTCTCGTTCTCAACTTGGCTGGTGATTTTATCCATTTATCTCATCAACAAATCCAATGAAGAGATCAGAAGCAACAAAGAATTGAACCTACTGAAAAGTATTGTCTATCTATCCAAAGCCTGAAATATCTTCTTCCTTTGTGCCAGAGAGCTCCAACACGTCAATGAGCCACACTGTTGCACTGGCTGACACGTTCCTTTATTACTACGAACACACACACTGTAGTTTATCTGGACCCAATCGCACACACACACACTGTCCTGCTGCCCCAAATACTCACTAGAGCACCAAATTCGGATTAATCCGCAGTTGAAAATAGTGCCCAACAAATGCTCTATTTACTCCTAATAGGCCTACTTATACTTATTATCGTCAGTGTGACACCCAGCCCTGTGAAGCTTTGTGAGAAGTATCAGGTCAGCTTCAAAACAAATGTACTTTATAGATCAACTTTAGGCTTTAGTACACTGCAACTGTTTACTAACCTTGCAGTAAGGTCAGGTGTTACTAGCAGCCATTATTGTAGTTTTAACATCTTGCTGCTTTAATCAAAACACCTACAGAAAAAAAAACATCTACTAATTTAAAGCTATAGATTGAAGTTAGATTCAAAAGTCTGATGATAAAGGGTTTCAGAAAGTCTGATGGTTTTTTATTAAGTCTTTTTTTCCTCCTCAAATTATTTGTAGTTGGTAAGAATTGTGCAGTCAACAACGTAATTTGTCCTCCCACTGTCCACAGATAGTGGCTTGTTATTATTGTATATAATATAAGCTGCAATTCTCTATGATTAAAAAATAGAGGATTGGTCAGCCCTCAAGCACTGCGTTTAAAAGTTCTTAAAACGTTTCTTGATCCGTCTTGACACATGAGCCATGTCTGGTTCTTTCCTAAATAACGTGTTTTTTTTTTTTTTAACACAACACAAAATGTTGACTAAAAGGAAATGAAAATTTGCCTAAAACGCAGCACTGAAAACTGTAATTAAAAAATATTGTACATGAATGATACAATGTTTTGAGTCTTACAGGCATAAAGAGATTATGAGACGATGAGTCCCGAGCTGGAGATTAAGAGAGGCTGTCTGACTCCTGAGATGCAGGTTGCATTGTCTTAGAGAGAGATATTTCACTGTCAAACATATTTACACTCCTAGTTTTACTATTATAATGTAGGTATATTTGCAGCCTACGCAGGAAGGAAGAAAGTAATCTTAGGGGGCCCCCTGACTCCTCGGGCCCCCTGGGCCTTTCAGTAACTAACACATGCTTGCAGGTGAACTTAAAACTGCCAGAAACCTTTCACTATCACGGTATATAAAAGATTGACTTGTTGCTTTAAACGGAGTGAAATATTAAATAATGTAGCTGTAAGCGGTTTTATGAGGACATTTGAAATGTTTTTTAATGTTTAGTTCTTCTCATATGGATGCATATTTTATATTGGAACAGCTGTGTTTCACTAACATACGGTCATTCATTGTGTTTACACACCAGCGGAAGGAGTTTTCGTTATTGAAAAATACATATAAATATATAATAATAATAAACTTATATCTTCTTACAACCATATTGTCTTATATGCTGCCCTATAAATGCTAAATAGTAGGAGTTAAAGTAAAGTGTTACCATCAAACCCATCCCTCTGTGAAATGGACAATGTTGATACATCACTGACTCCTCTGTTGATATATATAAAAAAAGAGCCCCTCAAATCTCAGATTGCATTATTTTCATTTTAATGAGAATCTGGTTGTTTATGTTTTGTGTTTTGAGGATCATCCACATTAATTAGAAATTTGACACATCCAATTAAAACGGTAGGCCCATAATGATGCGGCGGGGTTGCCAACAGGGGAGCAGCCTCAAAACAAACAGCACTAGTTTAATGTAAAGGTTGAGGGGCTGGATCACAGAGCCTTGAAGAGGACCCACGCGAGCACACGTGCACGCGAATCTATTTTCCCATATAGTCGCTCTTCTCTGCCATTCCCCAGAACCTCATAAAGCTCATAGACAATAATGATCCTGCCATAGACTGTAATGATCTCGCCATTTCATGGGGTATTACACTATAATGATGATAGTCCTCGACATTTGCATCCCATCCGGCCTTTAGCTGCCGAGCTGCACCTCCATCTTTACCTGGCACGGGTAATTTATAGAGCTTAGGCACGAATAAGCCGCTCTGGAATAATACAAGCCACACTTAGAGTCAACCGCAGAGATTTATTACAGGAGTGTAAACCCAAAAGGCAAATAGAATCGGCCTGCTCGTGCTGTGTGTGTGTTTGTGGTCGGTGTTCAAGAATGAAGACATCCATGACAACCCGCCAATGACAGCACATAAAGGATGATGGGGAGGCACAGTGTGAGACCTGGGAGGAGAAGGGAGGTGGGGATGTGGGTGTGGTTGAATCATAAAAATATTTGTCTGCAAAAAAAGAGAGAGAGAGAGAGAGAGAGAGAGAGAAAGGGGAAAAAAACCCTCCATAAATATGTTCTTTGCCCGAGGAATCTTTCACCACTGTTCTTTACAAACAGAGAGACACGTGCAACACAAAGACGACACACACTCAAACACACACAATCACTGCAAGGAGAGGGGGGGGGGGGGGGGGGGGAACAACAACCGTGTGCGTATTTTACTCTGAGAGTTAATGGGAATAAAATACCTTGGTGGATGAGTGCAGATGTGTTTGATACAAATAGTCATTTTCCTATTTGCTGCCTCATTGAGCATGATGAATGATGGGAGTCAGGGAGGCGGCGTGATGAATGGCAGCACCTTGGCTCCATTGCATGCCCTATTGATTCTCCTTCTTTATTACTCCTACAACCCAGCTGGCTGCTCCTGCCCTCCCTACACTCTCTCCTCTCCACTGAGGGGGGGCTTCTTCCTACTGTAAAGCCTCACCTCTTACAGGAAGACTCTGTGTGTGTGTGTGTGTGTGTGTGTGTGTGTGTGTGTGTGTGTGTGTGTGTGTGTGTGTGTGTGTGTGTGTGTAAACATGCAAGTGAACAAGCATAATGTGTATGTGTGCTCAGGGGCGGCTGGGAGTTCATGGATAGGGGGGGAAAAAATGAGTTTTCTGATTAGCAGATTAGAGGCCAAGCGTCTCTAATAGGGACTTGTCTGGGAGCTGCTTAGTTAGGAGGAGCTCTCAGATGACAATGAGGCGGGAGGAAGTGGAAGCAACACAAGAAAGAAATGAGACTTCAAGAGTGGGAATCGAGGGAAAGACAAGGGCACGTGGACAAAGACTTTGCAGAACTTGTGCTAGGCATGAGATGGTGACGATCATCCGGAGAAGAAGTCATTTTCAAGCATTTGCACGTAAGCATTAGGATGGTATAAGTTAGGTGAAATTTAAATAAATGTGTATTAAATTTGATTTAACATATATGTCTTTACATAGGGCAAAGCAGCCAACTATCGAGAGTCCTAAGAAATGTCTAAATCCTTAATAAACTGATTTGAATGATGATTGAATTGATATTAAATTACTATAAAATGTAGTGTACAACAAATAGGATTTAATGGTCAAATATTAGTCAAATTGTTTTTATTGAGTAATTATGATGACACACATCTTTAACTTTTCTACAAAAGTAAGTAGTTATAAAGTAATTGTAGATTGGTGTCTTTCACACCAAATGATGACTACCTGTGACTAACTTTAAGGAGTTGTTCCTTTTGTTTGAATACAAGCTTTTTTTGTCAACAAATCTCATGAAAAGGCTAAAAGCAACTATGAATTCATCCAACTAACAAGTATTGTCTGTGTACATTGTCCAAAAACTATTAAAAACACATTAGTGAGCCACACTGTTGCATTGGGTGCGTGTTCCTTTATTTTTGACTCAATCCCATACACACTGTCCTGCTGACACAAATCCTCACTAGAGCACCAAATGTGGATCAATCCGTCGCTGGAAATAGTCCCCAACAAATTCACTATTTCTTTCAGTTTTTGTAACTTTTGATAAGAACTACAGTGCCCAGCTGATTTAGGAAATTACTGAGCCCTTTTAGAGCCACTTCAACTCTGCATGGCAGGTTAGAGCAGGCATTGCGTCACACACACAAAAATTTGAGTGACAGCTCTGTGTTTAGAAGATCTGAAAAACACATCTTGCCAGGGACTGTGACCTCAGTCCCACAGGCTCTGTCAAAACAAAGGCCTGTTCATCCATCCGTCCTCTCATCTGAGTCCACATCTGAGAGACGGAGGTCTCAGCCTGGACGACGGCCCCGTGGGGAGTTTTTGGTCGTATGAGTGTGTTGTCACTGGTCTGTCTGCATGACAGGGGCTCATTCCTGGTCTGGCTCCAGCTTACCAGGGCAGGATGACACAAAAAATGATTAGATAAAGGTCATGACAGAAAAGATGTGGAGGTTGGAGACATAGTTGTTCCAGTCCAGCCCATTTTTCAGACTCTTAAGTTTACCGCTGAAGTCAAGCATGAAGATGGGACGTCAGGTTTGGGTTAGTCTATATCCACGACATTCCACTTCCGGGATTGCTCCGTTCCCGCCGGAAATTCCACCAGATGTCCCTCTTTTCGGCCAGATGTCCGTTACCGTCCACTTTCTTTGTCTTGGCATTCTAAACTCCGGTGGATTTCTGAGGACTATGGTTAACTGCTCCTCAGATCTCTGCAGGGTAAATCCAGACAGCCAACTAGACTATCTGTCCAATCTGAGTTTTTTAAAACTACTTTTGAACGTACACATGTTCCACCAAAACAAGGTCCTTCCCGAGGCTATTTTGCAGCGGCACCGCAGCTCCATCTGGCATTAAGCAGACGATTGTGATTGGTTTAAAGGAATGCTAAACTAGAGCTTGTTTTTCTCTCATCCCGAAATGCTGTGTGGACTAGCCAGACCCTCCTCCGCAGCGCTGTGGAGGAAGGTCTGGCAAAGTGAGACTAGGTTTGGGTCAACTTTCTTATACACTGGCTACAAAGTAGTGTCAATGTTGTCAACAATAAGCGATCATGAAAAAATATGTGACACCACAACAAAAACAAGACTTAAACTAAATAGAATGCAACCTTTGAAAATGAGAGCTAAGATGAAATGTATTACATTTTTTGCCAGTGAATAAAGAACACAGAGAAATGAAGTAATGACTGTTTAAATGCAAATTCTTGGTCAACAACCAGCATGCATATGAAGAATCCTGATTAGTAAAACCTCTGTCGCCCAAAATATCTCTTGTTCAGAAGTTGATTTAGTCGTTTGACCTGTTGCACTACAGTTAATAAGAATCACATATTCAGTAACGTTACGTCTCAGTCTGTAATGTTATCTGACGTTACCGGTTCTTGGAAAAGAAACAGATTTATGGACTAGATTCATCTACAATCCACTGAGAACAAAACAGCAGGGAGACATGTACAAAAAGGTAAACTAATAATCAAGTGCTGTGGATGTAACTTACATCTTTTGTGTGGCTATCGAAGTTCCAGGATAAATGTTGACGATCACCCATCTTCAACTGTTCGTTAATGAAAAATCACTATGTTATCTGACGTATAAGCTTCTCCTCTCAAGCTAAACCCAGACAGTTAACAGTATTTTAGTGAACACGTGAGTGAATGCAGCTTCTGGATGATAGGCTGCTCTGCAGTGGAGAGAACAGCTAGCTGTGGTGATGCTAATGCTAGGTGAGCAGCAACAACAGAGAGAGAGTGATTCTCTTCAGAGTTTGGAGTCAGTCTGTTGAATTAGAGGGACATGGACACCACAGACGCACTGTGTGTGTGTGTGTGCGTGCGTGCGTGTGTTTGTGCGAGCGTGTGTGTGAACAAGGTAGTCATGCATTTTCAACTAACCTTGCGATGGACAAGAACAGCATCTGTAACCATGGTAACTGCACACAACAAATATGGTGACAGCTGCAGCTGCAAAATACTTAGAAGACATAAAAATTAAAAATGCATGACAAAAATGAGACTAAAATGTCTTAAGTTTTTGCTAAATTTGGACTAAAATTAAGAATAAATTCAAATTACGTGCAAAATGAACACTGCTGCAGAGTCATATTACCACAGCATTCAGCAGATATTATATTTCTGTATGCATCATGAACACTGTGTTCAGCTCGGGTCAGTAAATCCAAATCTAGTGCCTGATTTGAAAAACAATACTCATTGAAAATAATGGGCAATCTCTGCGACTGATGAATTAAATTTCGATTCATTTCCTAAATGGGCTAGGTAGAGATAGAAATGATCCCAACCAATAATATGCATACACATATCACCCTCCGAGGCACACAGACACCCACACACACACACACACACACAAGCAGATACACACAACCATCTTCTTCTCAGCATGGCCTGCGCAAAGCTTCCCAGACTAAATTACAAATGTTTCAGTGGATTGGAGTTGCAGGACATAATGAAGCAGTGCAGCACGCTGAGAGGTAATTACCCAGCAGCACTCCTGCCGCTCTGCAGCCCTGCGAGGTGAGAGAGAAGATGAATAGCCAACGTACAAAATCACTGACCCCTCAAAAGTTTCATTTACCATCTCCCCCTTCTATCTCCCTCCCCCTGGTTTTGGGGAGCTTGGAAGAGGTAATCATCTAGGGACAGTTTTGGTAGGTTGATGAATGGTGTGTGTGGCTTTGGTGCTCGTACACACACACGTACGCACACCTATTTATCTGCTCCTGCCTAAACCCAGCAGGGCTGGAGATGTGGAGCATGCTGAGCCTTATTGAGTCACCAGGGCTAGTTGAGCAGAGAGACAGGCCAGGGGAGGAGGAGGGGGGTGTCGGAGGGATGGAGCGATGGAAAGAGGACAGACTGCCTGGCTAGGAGACGTGGAGCCGATCAATTTTCCCCTCCAGCCTATCAGTCATGTCCTCTCACTCTGTCCGTTTCTGCTGATGACACACTTTCTCTGCCCATCGGCCCATTTCCAGGCCAAGAGGAAGAAAGAAAGTCTAGGTGTGTGTATTTGTGTTGAGCGTGCATGTTTGTGTGTGTCAGTCAAGAGGCAGAAAGAGAGAGAAAGAGCACACACCTGGGGGTTGTCCGAGGGGAGCGGCGTTGAAGACGGCGGGGGCTGGCTTCTGTCAAAGTTTCCTCTCCCAGGAGTGCGAGCGAAGGACTGAGGAGCAAGGAGGGGAAAGCAGAGCGGAGGCCCCTCAGGTGAGCCCGACTCAGCCTCCTCTCCCGGGCGTGCCAGCGAAGGTGGCAGGATCCAAAGCCTTGTCAATGCATAATGCATTAGAGGCCTCCTTCTACTGACAGCCCCCTCTGCCGCCTTCCACTCCAGCAGCCTGCGCGCTAATCAAAAACGACACATCCGAATGTCCAGACATACACACATGCGCACGCTCGCACACCCAAACAGACACACACACACACACGGCCAGAAATTTACTAATCAAAAAGTGTATTTCCTAGAGGCTGACTCCCAAGAGAAATCCAGCTGGAAGAAATTGGAATAATTTATTAGCTTACAAGTTTTCGTTGACAGTTAGCCCGAGGCTATTTATCTCAGTAATAGAGAACGTCTCCAATGTGGCAAAATTGACCAAATCAAACAGCTTTGATCAGAAAATGAATCTGGCAAGGCTGTCTGTCTCTGGGTGTCCCGGGAGGGGAGCGGGAAACAAACAAAAGTGAGAGACAGAGAATAAGACTGAGAGAGAAAGAGAGAGAGATTATTTAACAAGTGACCACGGGGAGAGAAAGCCGGAGTGAAGGATAGGCTCACATTGCAAGTGAAATCTCTCACTATAAATTATTATTAATTCAACAAAAGGGGACCTGCGATATTCAAAATGGAGGACATTGCCGGATAAATAATGTGACAACGGTAGAACATCAAAGCAATTTGTAGAGTTTACAGTCTCTCTTCATTGAGTTTGAGATGGCAAAAATTGTCCTGCCTTTTTTTATATTACAGAAACAAAAATAGCTAATTCACTTTGTCAGTGACAACAGCGGTGAAAGGGAAAAGACAAAGACGGACAAAGAAAGTCCCCTCAACACTGTACACACCTCTGCTGCTGCTGCTGCTGCTACACAGTACAAAACTCCCTCTGTGCACTTGTGTCCACTGTAACACAAATCTAAACTCCTGAATGGATTTGTGGACACCTCTAAGCCAATCTATTTCCATTTCTAGGCAGTATATCTCTCTCCGTCACTCTGTCTCAGTGACAAAGACACTGAGGCGAGCTGTAAAACATGCTTTTGACATGATCCCCTGGCATGCTTCTCACAGTGAGGGACACATTCATTTGTCGAGGAGACTGACAGACAGTTCAAAGGGTCGTCAGGCTGACACCGAAAGGGGGACAGTAAACACACCACAACCGTCTCAATTAGCAGCCGGGGCTTTTGATTCACAGCCGTCACGCAGAGATCCCGGAGATAGGTCTCATTATGTTAAATGCATGTCAATCACACATGCCTCAGGGTAGTGGTGGTGGTGGAGGAGAGTGAGTTGGTTGGTTGTAGGAAGCCTGCTGTGTGAGTTACAAAAACAAAAGATGAATCACTGCGTTTGGAAAGCTCAAATAAGTTTCACTCAAGCAGGATGGGAAACTCAACTCAGAGTGTGTGCTTCGACCTCGCAGCTGAACGGAGAAGTTTATAGAACAACAACAAAGTCTTTCCATAAGTGGAGTAGCCGCACGGTAAAGAAACAATTATTGGATCACAGTGGGAAATTTCTCCATAGACTGGCATTAGCATTGACCCCCATCCTCCCCCACCCACCACCCCTCCACCCCTCCACCCTCCACCTGTTCTGCTCCGCACCTCCTCCCTCTCCTCGTCCTCTCCAATCTATCCGCCTAATGAATTTTTACCTGGCACAGACTGTTTTAAACTCCATTTGGACTTGTGCCTACAATTACCTCCTCAGAGTCTCCAAAGTAACTGCGCACAGCCTAATTAGTATGCATTATCAATTAACAAACTTAATAGCTGGCAGATTGATTGGATCCTCCGTAGAAGGGGGGGGGGGGGCAGAGCTGAAGCGAAACACAAAATGAAAAATCATCTCCCTCCGCACTTCTCATTTCTCTTGCACACAGATTCATGTATGTATGCGTGTGCTTTAAAAAAATGTAGCATGTATTATATGAAATATTGGACGTGTGATGTGTGTGTATGTTGTTTTTTGTGATTTGTTAGCATCGGAAAAATCCATAAAACATGGAAAAAATAATAATATACTGATAGAAAATCTATGCCTCTATTATATAATACTGTATCACTGACAAAAAATACTGCGACAGAAGTATTCAGATCCTTTACCTAAGTCAAAGTAGCAATACAACAATATTTGAACATGTCAAGCTCCTGCACCAAGCACGAAAGTATTATTAGCAAAATGTACTTGAAGGATCAAAAGTAAAAGTACTTGATATGTAATAGATGGCTCCTTTCTGTGTTATATATTTAGTTATTGGAATATTTCTGATGCATGTGAGTAGTATTCAACTGTTGTTGTAGTTGTATATCATATTCTATGAGCGATCATAGGTCAATCTTAACTTACAAAGTATATAGAAGTATACGTAAGTATAATCAGGATAACATATGCAGGTTATACAATATATAGGGCTGTGCAATTAATCAAATTTTGATTGCAATTTCGATTTGGGCTCCTAACAATCACATAACAATGTAATCGAGAAAAACGGTTATTTTGCACATGAAGTTTTGCAAAAACTCTTATTTTGTCTTAATGTTCTGAAGGGGAATACAAAAAGTATTAAGAGAAATGTCACAGTTCAAGGTGTTTTTCACTGTTGATTTGTTTCACTGTTGACTTCAGTTCAATAAATGCAACATCTTTCCAAGAGTCAATGAGGTTTCGTGCTAAATAATCGTGATTTGAATATTGACCAAAATTATTGTGATTCTGATTTTTTCCATAACGGAGCAGCCCTAGTTATATAAATATACAGAGTGGCGGAGGAAGTATTCAGTTAAAGTAACAATACTGCAATATAAAAGTACTCCATTACAAGAACAAAATAATATAAACAAATCCTGCATTATGTCACTTAAGTAAAAGTACAAAGCAAAATGTACTATCATTAAGTATCAAAAGTACTCATTATGCAGAAAATAACCCCTGCTAGTGTTATGTATTACCAATAAATATCATACTATGGTGTGAGCAGTATTTTACTGTTGTTGGTTGAGGTGGAGCTGAGTGTAACTATTTTATTAAATTATTGGGTAGTTTAATCTATAAAAATGCATCATATTTTATAAACACATAGGTTTTATGTAACATTTTAATCTGTAGAGTAACTAGTATGTTGTGGAGTAAATCTAACACGGTTACTTGCTGAATTGTAGAGGAGTAGAAGTATAAAGTAGGATGAAATAAGGTAACTGACTCAAATTTGTACTTGAAGTAATGTTCTTGAGTGAATGTACTTTGTCACATAAGCATACCTTTGTGCATATCTATCATTAGTTTTGTCACACCGTGTCCGTTCACACCGTCAACACGAGGCCCTGCTCTGTAAATAGGAGATGGGACAGTTAAAAGCACTTCCTGTAATTCAGAATTAGGAGCTTCATGAAGAAGAAAGGCGGCTGATGGAAGCCGCCGCTGTTGGTAAAAAAAAAAAGAAGAAAAAAAAGAGTCTGCTTCCCGGGAGGCTTTAAGTGGCAGCCATGGGAGGCATGTTACAGGCAAAAGAAACCAATTTATCAGGGAGATGAAAATTATAGTTATGGCAAGCATTCATTTTCTGGACATTGACGTTGCCATTAAATTGTGCTGTCTGACATAAAAGTCGCTGAATGGAGAGGAATGTCTGCATTTTTCACTCTTCTTTTAATTAACGCCATCTGTTTTCCACCAAAAGCTTCTAGAATCATTTCAGAAAACAGATTGCCTGCTGGGTTTTTGAAGCTATGACTGGCTTGTGTTGCAAAGCCTGAAAGTTTAGCCCCAGACTTCTATGTTAAAAAGTCTTAATTTTATCTTATTATTTGGCTGCCATGTGGTGAGATTATCCTGTTTGTCAGTGTTAAAGACTTTAGCTTTAGGCAGCTACTTGGCAACACTAACAGTCCAGACTATTTAACTGCAGTGTGCATTATGAGGGTAAATAATCCACCTTAATATCGTTCTTTATCCACGGCACTAATGCTTGAATAACATTCATAAACGCATTACCAAAACATGTCTGACAGAGTCGTTTTGGATGCAAATTGTCCAATACGTCCTTGCTTTAAGTGCGCTGTCCATGGTGCTAAAGATTATTGCTGCATTGATTCTCCGCATGCGCGTTGTAATGAATCCAAACATTTCCACCTGATTCAAATGGTTTGATTAAAGAAACTTGCTTATTTACATAAATATCAATAAGAAGACATTATGACAATTACCCGCCCTATTGGCCACAAACTTTATATGCTTGAAAATATACTTTATTTTCATTAGGAGGCATGAAATGCAGTCATTAGTGCATTAATTAAGGCCACTATAAACAATTATCTGGGTTAGTTTTTCAGTTATCCTGTAATGGGTCATTGTTGTGATAGAATCAACACTGCAGTGAGACTAATTTCTACACAATGCCACTTAGGACAGTACAAAGGCCGTGAATTCCTACAGCAAGAAAATGAACAAATAGAATAATGTTTGTTCTTTTATGGGAGGTTTTCTGCGGGAGAAATGGTATCTCTGCACATCAGCAGTGGGGTCCAGAGGATAAAAAAAAACAAAAAAACAATCCATTACCGGGTGCAAACACCGGTTGTCCAGATAGTTCATAGCGCTGTAATACAGCAGCAGAAATGTGCTGTAAATGCAGGGAAGCAGCGAAATTGAAGAGTCACATACAATGAGTGTCACCTCAGGGGGGGACAGTGGCCTTGGGGTGGGGGGTTGGGGGACAGATGCAGCAGCACTTCCTAAAACACTGCAGCAACTTTGAAAAACAAAAGTATGATTTCTGGATCAGGATGGTTAGTCCATGTGAGGATTTGCTGCTTTTCATTGTGATATATGACAGGAAATTGAATATTTGGGGGGTTTCAGACAAAAAACAAACAATTTGAAGACGTCCCTTTGCGCTCTGTGAAAAATGTTGATATGCATTTCTATCAGTATTTCTTGACAATATTTATTTATTGTTATATTGTCTCATCTTCTCATATTATATTTGATTGCTAGGCCATTTTAACTGCTATACCCCAGTAAAGCCAATATTTTACTTAAGTAAAAGTGCCAATGACACAATGTAAAAATACTCCATTACAAGTAAAAGCATGCAAAATGTTACTTACATAAAAGTAATGAAGTAAAAGTACTTATTAGGCAGCAGAATGGCTCCTGTCAGTGTCATATTATTATCTACTATATTAATGACACATTGATGTGTAAGCAGCGGTTTATGTTGCATGGTTAAGGTGTCTTACAAACTAGCAATGCATTGTATGCTATAAGCCCTGCATATGTTTTCTATTAAAGAACTTCATCTGCAATTTTACCAGATAAATGTAGTGAAGTACACGTGTATAATGGAGCATTAAATGGAAGTACAAGCACCTCACAATTGTACTTAAGTACAATACTTGGGTAAATGCACTCTGTTACTTTCCACCGCTGATAAAAGTGAATTTTATTTGAGCTGAAAGTTAAAAATATTGCAAGTGCAACAAAATACCCAAGACACCAACGCCATTGACTCCATGATGTCCCCATAGTGCATATTGTGTATGAGCTACAGAAAGGATGTAAATCACAAACCAATCAAGGAAGAGCCCACAGGTCCCTGTCCATTTTAGCTCTTTAAAGTGTGTCTAATCGACTGAGAGCCCGTTTAAAAGGTACGAATGAATGACTTATCGCTGGTACTGATTCCATTTGTAGAGCTAAATGAACATTTGAGGGTTTAAAACGGCTGAGGATGCTCTCAGTCAGCACAATGCAGGTGCAGTCATACTGTTGTGTTCTTTTACAAATGACCCAAATAAATATTGGGAATTATAGAATCAGAATTAGGATTTTACAAACAATATGAAACATCAAGGAATGTGTCAAGAACCAGAGAGAGAGAGAGAGAGAGAGAGAGAGAGAGAGAGAGAGAGAGAGCACATAGGGGCATGTACTTCAGTCTTGTGTGTGAGCATGTGGCTGTAAGAGCCTCCTTCATCGTCAGTGCCTTTTTTTTTTTTTGCTCTGATGTATATTTCGTTGTCCACCGGCTTAATTTTGATTTATAGTCCGTCCATAAATTAGAAAAATATGTTTTAG